>JAMXBD010005368.1:0-14928 GCA_024138025.1 Combretum micranthum
ATATTTTTTGAGGACGCAAGGGTGGTGGCGGTGGTAATTCTGGTTCATATTATTGGTCCTGTACCTCAGCGCGATTCATTTGGTTTTACGGTCCATTTTCTTGAAATTGGGCAGGTGTGTATATCTTTATTCCTCCCAGTGTTTATAGGAGGAGCTTCTGGTTACTCCTGTTGGAGGTACGCATGTGTAGCTCGCATATGTTGTAAAGCTTGCAAGATTAACTCATTTTGTGTTGTAGGTTTTTCACACTTCTCTAATGGATTTTGAGGTGGTGGAGGAGCATTTTGTTGGGGAATTTTCAAATATCTTGCATTTCTACCCTGCCTTCTTCCTCTTGGCATTCTAGTATCATAAAACATATTACTTGAGTCAATCATAAAACTCATACCCAAAGAGAGATTACAAGTAATCATACATATTTACATCCATATTTCATAGTCAAAACACACTGATATTATGTAGTTAGTGCTTTATGTACAATCCCAAATTTGCACTAACACTAGTTCTTACTTTCCTCATAACTACTTCAAGGTTATCATTTCATATACATACCCATAAACAGTAAGTTTACCAAACAGTACATCAGTTTTTTTATCTATCCATATATCAAAGCTAATCTATGGGCTAGGGTACAGAGGTCCCTTGCCCTTGTCCGAGGGCCCAACTGTGGATAGTGATCCTCCTCCTCTGAACTACTATCATCACTCTCATCCTCCCTTTACTCCCTGGTGGTGCTAAAGTCAGATTGGTATCCATCATCGATACCTTTAGTAGCAGGTCTCTCATAATATCAGAAGTGTCACATCTTCCTCAATCCACCCCATGGGCAGTCCAGTCCAATGAGCATAATTATAATTGGAGACAAATTTTTCTGCTTCCTTCCTTCTTTTTTACTTTTCATCTATCATGGCTGTAGTCACACTTTGCATAAACCACTGTGGTCTGCATAGCTGCTTGTTTTTTGTTAGTGATCTCCTAATGGACTGAGTCTCACTTCTTCTTCTGGTATAATAGGGGGCTTGTTTGTCAAAAATACTTCTAGAAAGATGACTTCTGATCACATGTGTCAGCATCCTCTCATCATCAGGAGCAGTATCCTCCCGGACTAAGGCATGATCATACCTGATATCGTGTGCATTACCCAATCACCTCAATAGGAATCCAGATCCTAAAGTCTGGAAGATCAGGTCTCACTGATCGGGCTGACACAATGAAGGCTATATTATCAATCTCTATGCCTCCACCCTTCTGGATGATCAATCTCTCAAACCTGTAGGGGTTTCTACTGCTGTGCCATTATCTGGAAAAGCATCTTTCTACTAAAAACAACCAAGTCTTCAACATGGGTTGTAAACCTTTCTTCCAAGTGCTGAAAATTTCATCCAGGGTCTTTGTAATGCCAGACAATGCCAAATCTTCTACTAAGACTCGGAGTCGGCGCCTATATTCTGTAAGGGGTTTCCTCCTCCATCATGCTAAAGATTTGCATTTAATATGACAAACGGGATTGGACTGATAATTTGTATGATTAGTAATCACACAGATTTTATTCTAATTGTGCATATATCTACTAATAACTATCCCACTAACTCACATGGTTTTACTTGGATCTAAATTGGTATTTTTAACCATATATTTACTAATTCACATTTTACATATATTTGTTTTTCCTATACCAGCAACCATGCTCTGATACCAACTTAATCTGTCACGCCCCGAGGGTATTCTAATAATAATAATCAAGGACCACTCGATTAACATTATTAGATTACCTTCTAGGAATGACATGATTTCTAAAAACAGGATCTTTTAGTTGCTTGGATGGAATAAACAAACATATAGAAGATGTAAATTAGTAAACAACTATTACAATCTATTACATATACATGTTTCAGAATTCCTTACACCTTAACTGATGATTCTAATGCATATTAAATGCATAAAAACTACTACAGATAGAGATCTCTAATTCTATACTAAACTTTAAACTTCTGGCTCCTATTTTTACCGGGACCATGCTCCTGCTAGTAATGAGCCACGGTCGCAGAGTGAACCTGAAAGGACTGTGGGAGTGTGAGCTAAAACACGAGCTCAGTGAATAACTAGAACTTATTACACAAAGCATACAAGATTTTTAACAATCATATGAAATGCAGCAATCACACAAATGAACATTACAAGCTTGGATAACCCGGAATCCAAACAGGATGAAGATTTACGCCTCCCATCGGGGTTGAAGGATCCAATCTATGGTCCACCTACCAGGAGAGATTAAGCTTTCAGGAAATAACAATCTCAAATTTAGTTATCTCTTTATACTTATCATGTTTCATTATTTATTTCCTGTTTAGCTTTAGAAACTCCACTAAGTGTTAGTTTTCTCACGTAATACCATAAGAGGCGTCCTTCGTTACCATGTAGTTCTTATGGTACTAACAGAACAAAAGTAATCTTGCAATTAACTACTAGCCCTCTGGCCTAGATAATTCAAGCCTTACCAGAGATCCGAGAACTAACACGTAGTAGGCTACCACTTACTCAATGCTTTTTATGCATAGTATGTAATGCATGATTTATTTACATTATGGTATCAGTAGTTTTTAGTCAATTTAGGGGTGATCAAGCAATACAGACACTCAACTAGAAACTACATACATTATCAAGATACACGCAATTTGTTATCACTTAATTTAAAGTGACATTGCAATCAAAGGAATATAATACACCCTTTCACAAAAACAGATCACCAATTTAATTATCTTTTTATTTAAGGTTCACTATTAGTACAAACACAATCAATGTAATAAGACTGAGTCACTCACCTGCCCATCCTATTTAATCGTAGTAGTCTTCAGGCAGGTCCTCTCCAATACCCGAGTCACCTATCGAAATAAATCATATTATTAAAATTCCAAACTATACAAATTAGTTATTTAAGTGTCCTATGGATCGGTTGGGTTCTGTTTTACTCTTAGCTAATTCTTTCGAAGTAGTTCTAAGTTCTAGATTCTTATATTCTTTATTATCTTTTAAATTACTTAATAAATTTTTTATAGAGTATATATATTCCTATACTCATAAATTTGGATTATTTAAATTTCCATTGTTATCTAATTATATACAAATATATACTTAGTATTTACCAACTTATAGTTTATACATATATTTATTTTACTAAGAAAACATATCTATAATAAAAGAATTTATTAACTTTATAAAATTATTTTCGAAATTATTTTTCTCTTTTCATAAACATTAATAATTATTATCAAAAATAGTATCACAACTAATTAATTCAATAAAAATAATAATAATAATAATAATAATAATAATATAATATAATAATAATAATAATAATATTTTCGGAAATTGATTGACTATTTAAACGTCCTATATTTAATAAAGTCAGAAAATAATTTTATTTTTAAATTTAAATAAATAAATAAGTAAATAGATTTTGAATTTAATACTAGTATTTATAATTTACTATTACTATTTCAGAAAAATAATTAAATGCAGGAACAATAGTAAACATTCTAAAGTTATTTAAATAATTAAATATTATATACTTATGTAGACTTAATTTCGTTTTTCTTTCTTCTGGCCGAGGGGTGCACGGGCTTGAGTACGCCCGTACGGAGTGCTTACTAAGGGGTGTACAGGTCTAAGTACGCCCGTACAACGAACTGGCTAAGGGTTGTACGCCCGTACAACGTACTGGTTGAGGGGTGTACGGGTGTTGTACGCCCGTACAAAAGTACTGGTGGAGGGGTGTACGGGTGTTGTACGCCCGTACAAAGTACTGGTTGAGGGGTATATGGGTTAGTACGCCCGTACAAAGTTCTGGATGAGGTATTGTACACCCGTACAAACAGCCTGGGCTCATCGGGAAGTACTGTTCATCGTCTTCTCCGATGAGTTATATTCATTTCCGACGAATCCCGACGTCAAAACATCGTGATTCTTGATTCAAAAGACTCCTAAGGACCTAATAAACCTAAATATTCAAGAATTATAACCTAAAAGCAACATGCTATTCATGATCTCAAATCATTAAGCTCGGCTAGGGTTTAAGAAAAATACCTTCGTTGTAGCTTTTCAGTGGAATCCGAAGCTCCTAATTGTTTTGGTTAGCTTCCTAAGATGTTTATAAGTCAATCTCAATCCATAAAACTAGAAGATAACTCGCGGAATAAGATCGACCTACCTCAAGCGTGTTCTTGAACGTTTTTCCCCAGATTTTGTTTAAATTTTCGAACTGGGTTTATCCGAGCGTTTTAGAATCGTTTCTTAGGTTGATTTCACTCCTAATGAGGTGTAAATGAGTTCTGGAAAGTTTGGAGGAGTTTGGATTTCATTTGTTTGTTCGTCCGAGTTCGTTTGCTCATTTATGTATATATAACGAACGTGAGTTTCAGCCGCATTTCTCCGTGATAGCTGATACAAATTGCTCTTGTTTGATATTCATTGCTTCCCTTGTTTGATTATCATTAATACAAGGGTGAGTTGTCCCTTCTCCATTGGCTTTGTAGTGATTTGGATTGACCTTTGGCAAATAATTTGGAGAAAATCCGGCTCACATCCCTCAAGGAAATCACAGCCCTTCAATCTTTGATGAAATCGTCTCCAGCAAGCCGAAATGGTATATATATATATTATATACTAGTTAGATGTTATTTAGTTAAGTTTTCGGGTAGTTTAATACACTATTAGGGTATATTTTAGCATGTACATATACATATACAAAGATTTTTAATGAATCCAAAAGTGTTTAGTTTAACAAAAAGTACAATTTTAAACTTTAATAAACGTATCTAATTGTCTAAGAAAAATTCATCCCACGCGATTTGAATTTGAAAAGCCTTTCGGGTCAATTTTCGTTTCAGGCTCCAAGGGCTTTAGAAACCCTAATTTGGTTATTGGTATGATTCGATTTTATATTTGAAGTCTAATCTCAAGTTATACATCAATTTATGTTTTTATTGGGTATTTATAATCCTAACCGTTTATTGAAATCACAATTTCTAACTAAAACCCTATAAGTCATTTATGTAATATTACTACTAATATATAGGCTATACTTTATATATATTAGATTTGGATACTCACTATGAAATCTGATCAAAGTAGTTTATTACTGACTAAGACTCTCATATTTTAGGGTTCCAATCTAAATATAGGTTCATTACTAAACTTTGTTTTAATTCCCGGTCTCTATCGAATACTAAGGTAATCACTTAATATTCATATTTAGGTTTTCCTATATATCCCATCTGTTTGACAAAGATTCGGGTTTAGGATTGGAAGTTTTCTTTGATCATAACCTAAGTTATTAACTCGGAATACTAAATCTTGTTTTTGGAATCACTTGAGGTTTAAGAATTCCTTTTATAAAGTCTATGAGTTCCAAACCGATCAAATTTAGAGTATCTATCTAAACTAGGGTTTCTAATTAACTCTTAAGGTTACTAGTCGACTTCATAATTTCTAATTTAGGGTCATATCTTATGATGGAAGTAATCGGGGTTTACATTTTCTCCCCCCCTTAGAATAAGCTTTGTCCTCAAAGCTTGAGAGCGTACCTGGATTTTCGAACAGCTGTGGATAATTCTTCTTGATTTCCTCTTCCAACTCCCAAGTTACTTCTTCAGTCCGAGGATCCCACAGCACTTTGACGTAGTGGATCTCTTTATTTCTGAGAACTTGACCTTCTTGTCTAGGATTCGGATAGGGTGCTTTTCATAAGTCAAGTTCTCTTTCAGATCAATTGGTTCCAGCTCAACAATCTTATCTGGATTTGGTACATACTTCCTTAGTACCGACACATGAAAAACATTATGTATACCAGATAGTTTGGGTGGCAAGCAAGACGATACGCTAGATTTCCCACTCGTTCCAGTATTTCAAATGGTCCTATATCTAGGACTTAGCTTTCCTTTTACTTGTCTATGGCGAAGACTTTTTATTGGACTTACTTTCAGGTAAACATGTTTCTTTAAATTCTAGTTCCGTCTCTTTCAAATCTGCCCAGCTTTTCTGTCTATCTGGGCTTCTTTCATCCTTTTTTTATCACTGAAACCTTGTTGATTGTTTCTTGAATCAGTTCGGGTCCAACTAGTACTCTTTCCAGATTATCCCAGAATAATGGAGATCGACACTTCCTACCATACAAAGCTTCATAAGGTGGCATCCCTATACTTGAATGGTAGCTATTATTGTATGCAAATTCCACTAGTGGCAAATGTTGATCCCAATTTCCTTTAAATTCCAAGATACATGATCTCAACATATCTTCCATTGTCTGAATCGTTCTTTCTGTTTGTCCATCGGTCTGGGGATGATAGGCCGTACTAAACCTCAACTGAGTTCCCAATGCTTTTTGTAATCCTTGCCAGAATCTTGAAACAAACCGGATCTCGATCTGACACTATATTAGCTGGTATCCCATGTAATCTCACAATTTCCTTTAAATATAACCGGGCCAACTTTTCCAAAGGATAGGTCATATTGATTGGCAAGAAATGGGCTGATTTAGTGAGTCTATCCACAATAACCCAAATAGCATCATAACCTGCACTTGTCTTAGGTAACGAACACAAAATCCATAGATATTTGATCCCATTTCCATTTGGACAATGGTTTCAACAATCCTCCTGGTTTTTGATGTTCCGCTTTTACCCTCTGACATATTTCACATCTGGCTACGAATTGAGCAATATCATTTTTCATCCCGTTCCACCAATATGCACTCTTAGCTCTTGGTAAGTCTTAGTTTCGCCTGGTGGTGGTATATCCAGAATAGTGTGCTTCATTCATTATCTCTTTCCTCAAACTTTCATCATGGGTACACACAATCTTTATTCATCTTTAATACTCCATTTTCATCTATTTGAAAATCCTTGTATTTCCCTTGGGATGTTCTTTTGATGATTGTCTGCAATTCTTCATCCTTTCCTTGAGCCTCTTTTATTCGTTGTAGTAAAGTGGGTTCCAAGGTTAAGCTGCTCAGTTCTGCGTCAGACCTTGTATTGAAAATTCCAACTTTAAATTTTCAAATTCCCTAATGAGCTCTTTCTGTTCTGTCAACATTGAGGCTACTTCTCCATAATTTTTACGGCTCAAAGCATCGGCTACTGCATTTACCTTGCCAGGATGGTAATTGATGGTTAAATCATAGTCTTTGATTAACTCCAACCATCTACGTTGCCTCATGTTCAATTCCTTCTGGGTGAATATATATTTTAAGCTCTGATGATCTGTGTATATTTCACACTTCTGCCCGTACAAATAATGACGCCAAATTTTAAGTGCAAAGACGATAGCGCTAATTCTAGATCATGAGTAGGGTAATTCATCTCATGTGGTTTTAACTGTCTAGAAGCATAGGCTATCACTTTCCATTCTGCATTAATACACATCCCAAACCATTCTTGGATGCATCACTATAAATAGTGTAAGGATCCTGTCATTGGGCAGAACTAGTATTGGTGCAGAAACCAGTCTCTTTTTCAACTCCTGGAAACTCCATTCACGTTTCTCATTCCATACAAACTTTTCATTCTTTTGGTCAATTGCGTCAGTGGTCGTGCAATTCTTGAGAAATCTTGTACGAATTTCCGATAATATCCTGCCAATCCTAAGAAGCTTCTTATCTCGGTAACAGTTCCAGGTCTTTTCCATTCCACAATAGCCTTAATCTTAGCAGGATCAACGAAATTCCATCTCCTGACACAATATGTCCTAGAAAGGATATACTTTTGAGCCAAAACTCACATTTGGACAACTTGGCATAAAGCTGATTGCTTTGTAGTATCTGCAATACGGTTCTTAAATGTTCATCATGTTGTTCCTCTGTAACCGAGTATATTAGTATGTCATCTATGAAGACAATCACACAAACATCCAATAAAGGTTTGAAAACGCGATTCATCAAGTCCATGAAAACAGCAGGTGCATTTGTCAATCCAAATGGCATAACTAGGAATTCAATGACCGTATCTAGTCGGAATGCCGTTTTTGGTATATCTTCTGCCTTGATTCGGATTTGATAACCAGATTTCAAATCAATTCGAGGTAGAAAACACTTTGCTCCCTTTAATTGATCGAAAAGGTCGTCAATCCGGGGCAAAGGGTATCTGTTCTTAATAGTTACTCGGTTTAATTCTCTGTAATCAATACAGAGTCTCATGGAACCGTCTTTCTTCTTGACAAACAATACCGGTGCTCCCCATGGTGACACACTTGGTCTGATAAATCCTTTATCCATCAATTCTTGTAATTGCACCTTTAGTTCCTTCAATTCTACTGGTGCCATGCGATATGGAGCTTTTGATACCGGTTCTGTTCCAGGTATCAATTCAATTGAAAACTCCACTTCTCTATGTGGGGGTAATCCTGGTAATTCATCAGGAAATACTTCTGGATAGTCGCATACTGTTCTGATAGTATGAACATCTATCTTCTTGGATTCATCCTCAATCGTTCCATGATTATCCCCGCTTGATTCCATATCTATTTCATTTTCACCCTCTATGGTCATCATTCGCCCTTCGACTTTCTTGAGGACTTCCCCTTTAAACTCTTTTCTTTCTCCTTGGTCATTCATAAAAGATATTGTCTTAAGACGACAATCGACTTTTGCTTTTACAGCAGTCAGCCATGTCATACCTAAGATAACATCATATTTTTGGATGTCCACCAAAATTAAGTTAGCAAAGGATTTCTGTCCACCAATTTCTAATGGATATCCCTTCATAGTTTCACGAGCCATCACTAAATCTCCTGTGGGTGTAGTAACTCCTAGTTCCTTAGTCATGGTCTCAATGGGATATTCCAATCTCCTTGCTAATCCAGTATTGATAAAAGAATGTGTTGCTCCCGTATCAAATAAAGCATAAGCAGGTTGACCATTCAATTGGATTGTTCCTAATTATTAAACATAGGTTATTATTCTCTAGAATGTTTGTTATCCAAGTAGGGTTATACCACTAAACTACTTAAATAAACAAATTAATTATCAATTAAGTACCTGCAATGAGACTGTAATCGTCTGGATCAGCTTCATCCCACACATTTTCTCCATCCTCCTCTTCTATTTCTCCTTCCTCAATTGGGGTTCCTTGCATAGCATATACCCTTGCTGCTGTCATGGCTTTGCTAGTACTAGCATTTCCATTTTAGGTCCAGTTGTATTGGCAATGCCTTTAGGATTGGAAGATCCAGCAACTGCATTCACTCGTTGTGGACAATGAGTTGATATATGTCCAATCTTCTTACAAATGAAACAAGTTGCACTACTTTTCTTTGGGCATGCGAAGACCATATGTCCACTTTCACCACAGTAATAACATTTTTGTTGTAAATGTGGACAGTTCCTCGGGTAATGAGCTCCCTTGCATTTCCAGCACGAAACATTTTCAACATTCCTATTTTTCACATTTCCCATAGGTTTAAAGAACCTCTTTTTCTTAGGAACAAAGCTTGTCCCTGCTTCCTCAAACGCTCTTTTACCAAATGTCAACCCCCGTTTTCTATATCTTTCCACTTCATACTTCTTGGCACGTTCAATGGTTCTGGCCTTCTCAATCATGGCTGCAAAGTTGGAAATTTCAAACTCGGCTAGTCTCCTTTGAAAATTGGGTTCTAATCCTGCCATGAAAGTTTGCCTCTTTAATTCATCACTGTCTCTGTAGGCATCTGGTGCAAATTGGAGTAACCTGTTGAATTCGTGCTCATACTCATCAATTGTCTTACTGCCTTGTGTTAAATTCATCAGGTCAGTACTGTACTTTGCCTTTAAACTGCTGGGAAAGTATTCCTTTAGAAATTCCTGCTTGAATGTTTCCCAACTGATGGGTTGAGGCAATATCCTTTGTTTAGAGTTCCACCATAATCTTGCTCTCAATCGAGCAAATAAGTTCCATACGTACTCTTAAAGCTTCCGGTACCTGAAACATCAAGAGATCGTTCAATTTGAGCTAGCCAATCTTCAGCTTCTTCGGCTTCCAGGTAATCCTTCAAGTACCGATTGCATTTGATAAATTCAGGCAATACATTTCTTTGAGGACGCAATGGTGGTGGCGGTGGTAATTCTGGTTCATATCTTATTGGTCCTTGTACCTCAGCCGCCGATTCATTTGGATTTACCGGTCCATTTTCTTGAAATTGGGCAGGTGTATATCTTTCATTCCTCCCAGTGTTCAGGAGGAGCTTCTGGTACTCCAGTTGGAGGTACCGCATGTGTAGCTCGCATATTTTGTAAAGCTTGCAAGATTAACTCATTTTGTTGTTGTAGGTTTTTCAACACATCCTCTAATGGATTTTGAGGTGGTGGAGGAGCATTTGTTGGGGAATTTTCAAATATCCTTGCATTTCTACCCCTGCCTCTTCCTCTTGGCATTCTAGTATCATAAAACATATTACTTGAGTCAATCATAAAACTCATACCCAAAGAGAGATTACAAGTAATCATACATATTTCACATCCATATTTCATAGTCAAAACACACATGATATTATGTAGTTAGTGCTTTATGTACAATCCAAAATTTGCACTAACACTAGTTCTACTTTCCTCATAACTACTTCAAGGTTATCATGCTTCATACTACATACCCCATATAACAGTAAGTTTACCAAAACAGTACATCAGTTATTTTATCTATCAAGACATATATCAAAGCTAATCTATGGGCTAGGGTACAGAGGTCCCTTGCCCTTGTCCCGAGGGCCCAACTGTGGATAGTGATCCTCCTCCTCTGAACTACTATCATCACTCTCAATCCTCCCTTTACTCCCTGGTGGTGCTAAAGTCAGATTGGTATCCATCATCCGATACCTTTAGTAGCAGGTCTCCTCATAATATCAGAAGGTGTCACATCTTCCTCAATCCACCCCCCATGGCAGTCCCAGTCCAATGAGCATAATTATAATTGGAGACAAATTTCTGCTTCCTTCCTTCTCTTTTTACCCTCTTTTCATCTATCATGGCTGTAGTCACACTTTGCATAACCACTGTGGTCTGCATAGCTGCTTGTCTTCTTTGTTAGCTGATCTCCTAATGGACTGAGTCTCACCTTCTTCTTCTGGTATATAGGGGGCTGTTTGTCAAAATACTTCTAGAAAGATGACTTCTGATCACATGTGTCAGCATCCTCTCATCATCAGGAGCAGTATCCTCCCGGACTAAGGCATGATCATACCTGATATCATGTGCATATACCCAATCACCTCCAATAGGAATCCAGATCCTAAAGTCTGGAAGATCAGGTCTCACTGATCGGGCTGACACAATGAAGGCTATATTATCAATCTCTATGCCTCCACCCTTCTGGATGATCAATCTCTCAAACCTGTAGAGGGTTTCTACTGCTGTGCCATTATCTGGAAAAGCTCTTTCTACTAAAAACAACCAAGTCTTCAACATGGGTTGTAAACCTTTCTTCCAAGTGCTGAAAATTTCATCCAGGGTCTTTGTAATGCCAGACAATGCCAAATCTTCTACTAAGACTCGGAGTCGGCGCCTATAATCTGTAAGGGTTTCCTCCTCCATCATGCTAAAGATTTGCCATTTAATATGACAAACTGCGGGATTGGACTGCACATAAAATTTGTATGATTAGTAATCACACAGATTTTATTCCTAATTGTGCATATAATTCTACTAATAACTATCCCACTAACTCACATGGTTTACTTGGATCTAAATTGGTATTTTAACCATATATATACTATCAACATTTAACATATATTTGTTTTTCCTATACCAGCAACCACGCTCTGATACCAACTAAAATCTGTCACGCCCCGAGGGTATTCTAATAATAATAATCAAGGACCACTCGATTAACATTATTAGATTACCTTCTAGGAATGACATGATTTCTAAAAACAGGATCTTTTAGTTGCTTGGATGGAATAAACAAACATATAAGATGTAAATTATAAACAACTATTACAACTATTACATATCACATGTTTCAGAATTC
The DNA here is from genome assembly GCA_024138025.1 of Combretum micranthum. NCBI lineage: Eukaryota > Viridiplantae > Streptophyta > Magnoliopsida > Myrtales > Combretaceae > Combretum > Combretum micranthum. The sequence goes on from JAMXBD010005368.1 coordinate 11,988, forward strand.
CTTACAACCTTAACTGATGATTCTAATGCATATTAAATGCATCATAAAACTACTACAGATATAGATACTCTAATTCTATACTAAACTTTAAACTTCTGGCTCCTATTCTCTTACCGGGACCATGCTCCTGCTAGTAATGAGCCACGGTCGCAGAGTGAACCTGAAAGGACTGTGGGAGTGTGAGCTAAAACACGAGCTCAGTGAATAACTAGAACTTATTACACAAAGCATACAAGTTATTTAACAATCATATGAAATGCAGCAATCACACAAATGAACATTACAAGCTTGGATAACCCGGAATCCAAACAGGATGAAGATTTACGCCCTCCCATCGGGGTTGAAGGATCCAATCTATGGTCCACCTACCCAGGAGAGACTTAAGCTTTCAGGAAATAACAATCTCAAATTTAGTTATCTCTTTATACTTATCATGTTTCATTATTTATTTCCTGTTTAGCTTTAGAAACTCCACTAAGTGTTAGTTATTCTCACGTAATACCATAAGCGGCGTCCTTCGTTTACCATGTAGTTCTTATGGTACTAACAGAACAAAAGTAATCTTGCAATTAACTACTAGCCCTCTGGCCTAGATAATTCAAGCCTTACCAGAGATCCGAGAACTAACACGTAGTAGGCTACCACTTACTCAATGCTTTTTATGCATAGTATGTAATGCATGATTTATTTACATTATGGTATCAGTAGTTTTTAGTCAATTTAGGGGTGATCAAGCAATACAGACACTCAACTAGAAACTACATACATTATCAAGATACACGCAATTTGTTATCACTTAATTTAAAGTGACATTGCAATCAAAGGAATATAATACACCCTTTCACAAAACAGATCACCAATTTTAATTATCTTTTTATTTAAGGTTCACTATTAGTACAAACACAATCAATGTAATAAGACTGAGTCACTCACCTGCCCATCCTATTTAATCGTAGTAGTCTTCAGGCAGGTCCTCCAATACCCGAGTCACCTATCGAAATAAATCATATTATTAAAATTCCAAACTATACAAATTATTATTTAAGTGTCCTATGGATCGGTTGGGTCTCTGTTTTACTCTTAGCTAATTCTTTCGAAGTAGTTCTAAGTTCTAGATTCTTATATTCTTTATTATCTTTTAAATTACTTAATAAATTTTCTTATAGAGTATATAATTCCTATACTCAAAATTTGGATTATTTAAATTTCCATTGTTATCTAATTATAACAAATATATACTTAGTATTTACCAACTTATAGTTATACATATATTTATTTTACTAAGAAAACATATCTACTAATAAAAAATTTATTAACTTTATTAAAATTATTTTCGAAATTATTTTTCTCTTTTCATAAATTAATAATTATTATCAAAATAGTATCACAACTAATTATTATAATAATAATAATAATAATAATAATAATAATAATAATAATAATAATAATAATAATAATATTTTCGGAAATAGATTGACTATTTAAACGTCCTATATTTAATAAAGTCAGAAAATAATTTTATTTTTAAATTTAAATAAATAAATAAGTAAATAGATTTTGAATTTAATACTAGTATATATAATATTACTATTACTATTTCAGAAAATAAAAATGCAGGAACAATAGTAAACATTCTAAAGTTATTTAAATAAAATAATATACTTATGTAGACTTAATTTCGTTTTTCTTTCTTCTGGCCGAGGGGTGCACGGGCTTGAGTACGCCCGTACGGAGTGCTTACTAAGGGGTGTACAGGTCTAAGTACGCCCGTACAACGAACTGGCTAAGGGTGTACGCCCGTACAACGTACTGGTTGAGGGTGTACGGGTGTTGTACGCCCGTACAAAAGTACTGGTGGAGGGGTGTACTGTGTACGCCCGTACAAAGTACTGGTTGAGGGGTATATGGGTTAGTAACGCCCGTACAAAGTTCTGGATGAGGTATTGTACACCCGTACAAACAGCCTGGGCTCATCGGGAAGTACTTCATCGTCTTCTCCGATGAGTTATATTCATTTCCGACGAATCCCGACGTCAAAACATCGTGATTCTTGATTCAAAAGACTCCTAAGGACCTAATAAACCTAAATATTCAAGAATTATAACCTAAAAGCAACATGCTATTCATGATCTCAAATCATTAAGCTCGGCTAGGGTTTAAGAAAAATACCTTCGTTGTAGCTTTTCAGTGGAATCCGAAGCTCCTAATTGTTTTGTTAGCTTCCTAAGATGTATAAGTCAATCTCAATCCATAAAACTAGAAGAAACTCGCGGAATAAGATCGACCTACCTCAAGCGTGTTCTTGAACGTTTTTTCCCCAGATTTAAATTTTTCGAACTGGGTTATCCGAGCGTTTTAGAATCGTTTCTTAGGTTGATTTCACTCCTAATGAGGTTGTAAATGAGTTCTGGAAAGTTTGGAGGAGTTTGGATTTCATTTGTTTGTTCGTCCGAGTTCGTTTGCTCATTTATGTATATATACGAACGTGAGTTTCAGCCGCATTTCTCCGTGAATAGCTGAACAAATTGCTCTTGTTTGATATTCATTGCTTCCCTTGTTTGATTATCATTAATACAAGGGTGAGTTGTCCCTTCTCCATTGGCTTTGTAGTGATTTGGATTGACCTTTGGCAAATAATTTGGAGAAAATCTGGCTCACATCCCTCAAGGAAATCAAGCCCTTCAATCTTTGATGAAATCGTCTCCAGCAAGCCGAAATGGTATATATATATATAATATACTAGTTAGATGATTTAGTTAAGTTTCGGGTAGTTTAATACACTATTAGGATATATTGCATGTACATATATACAAAGGTTTTTATGAATCCAACAAGATGTTAGTTTAACAAAAAGTACAATTTTAAACTTTAATAAAACGTATCTAATTGTCTAAGAAAAATTCATCCCACGCGATAGAATTTGAAAAGCCTTTCGGGTCAT
>JAMXBD010005369.1:0-14915 GCA_024138025.1 Combretum micranthum
CATCTACCTGTAGATCTTGTAGTGATGAGTATGGTAGACTTTGATGTAATATTAGGAGTAGATTGGTTAGTGAAACACCATGCTATGATAGACTACTATAATTTAGCTATGAAGTTCAATCTATCTGATGAAAATCAATTTGAGTATGGGCTTGACATACAAAGACCTCCAACTCTGCCTACCTATGAGTTGTGGGGCATGTCATCTTTAACAGCTATGACAGTAGAAAAGGAGCATAAGACATATTTTGCATAGATAGCTGTTGTGTGTGAATACCCTGACGCGTTTCTAAGAGACTTACTAGGGTTACCACTAGAAAGGGAAGTAGAGTTTTGTATAGATTTGAAGCTAGGTTCCTTACCTATATCGAAGACACCTTACAGAATGGCTCCTACAGAACTTGTTGAATTAAAAGCACAGTTGGAAAAATTGCTCCAAAAGAAGTTTATCAGACCTAGTGTGTTGCCATGAAGAGCTCCAGTGTTGTTTGTAAAGAAGAAGGATGGGAGCATGAGATTATGTATAGATCATTGGGAGTTGAACCAGGTAACGATCAAGTATAAGTACCTGTTAGCTAGAATAGATGACTTATTTGATCAGCTGAGGAGAGCAAGAATATTTTCTAAGATTGATCTTAGGTCTGGATATCACCAGCTATGGGTTAAAGCAGAGGATATTTAGAAGACAGCTTTTAGGGCTTGGTATAGGCATTACGAATTCGTTGTCATGCCTTTGGTCTGACCAATGCATCGACAGTATTTATGGATCTCATGAACAAAGTCTTTAGAGACTACTTAGACCTTTTGGTGGTAGTGTTCATTGATGATGTACTAGTGTACTCTAAGTCAAAGGAAACATGAAGAACATCTAAAGTTGGTTTTTCCTAGACTGCAAGAAGAGAAATTGTATGCTAAGTTTTCAAAATGTGAGTTCTGGCTAAAACAAGTGGCTTTCTTAGGACATATTGTGGATGGAAATGAGATATTAGTGGATCCTAAAAAGTGAAAGCAGTAGTGGAATGGCCGACCCCGAAGAACATGTTAGAAATTAAAGTTTTTCTGAGAATGGCAGGATATTATAGATGGTTTGTAGAGGATTTTTCAAAAATGACAAGTCCATTGACTAGACTAACATAGAAAGGAGTGAAGTATGAGTGGAACGAAGACTGTGAAGTCAGTTTCCAGTAGTTGAAAACCAAATTAGTGTCAGCCTTAGTGCTATCCTTACGTAAGTGGTGAGTAGGATGTTATTTACAGCGATGCCTCTATTCAAGGATTAGGATGCATGCTTATGCAAGGAGGCATGGTAATAGCATATGCTTCCAGACAATTGAAACCATATGAGAAAAATTATCCAACACATGATCAGGAGCTAGCAGCAGTTGTGCATGCATTAAAGATTTGGAGACACTACTTGCATGGAGAAAGACGTAAGGTGTACATGGATCACAAAAGATTGAAATACATTTTTACCTTGAAAGAGCAAAACATGAGATTGAGAAGATGGTTAGAGCTCATTAAGGATTATGATGTTGAAATTCAATATCATCCTGGGAAGGCCAACGTTATGGCTGATGCTTTGAGTAGGAAGAGAGGTGAGAACAGGGCTGTAAACCCCCGAATTTTTCGAGAATGGTTTTGGAATACCAAATCGAAACCCTAAAATCTGACCCAAGTTGAAACTAGACCTTAAGCAATTTCGATCATGGGATTTCATAAGAGAATCTTCAAAAGACAAAAATAGAAAGTTTAATAATCGTTCGATTCGAAAACCCGAACATGAGAAGGTCTACCTATCCGATCCCTAATATAAACCCCTCAAATTCTAAGGTAAAATTAGATTAAACCCTAACCCTAGTCAAACCAGATTTCAAAAGTCAACAAATATCAAGATAATCAAATAATTTCAACTCCGACAGTCCCGCTCTCTCAAACCCTAGAAAACAAAATTGAGATAATGGCTTATAATAGATCGTAATAATATAGGGAAGTATAAAAATACCAAATTCGTCGATTTCGAGTGCCCTTTAAACTCAAACGGGATCAGTTTATCGAAAAGCGTATCCCGAAGCTCGGAATAATAAAAATATTCCAATAACACCAAAAGACTCGTAATTATACAAGGATTTCAAAAATATCAGTTTCACAATTTTTTGGTAACTAAAAATATCACATATAGCTCGTTTATGCGTATTTTTATTACTACTGGTATTTTATATGTCTAGTCTACTATTCATAGTACTATTCTACCTATTCATTACTATTTCACTATCTCTACTTTTTCTTACGCCTATTTCTTACTACCTACATACCTATTTTCTTACACTTTTACATTTCTAATACATCTTATATCAAATCATATCTTACATATTAATTATTTTCTTACAAAATACAAACAAAATCAACTCTCTCTCTCTCTCCTTTTCCCTCATGGGCGGCGCAACTTTCTCTCTCCCTCTCAATTACTTTTCTTTTTCAATTTATTTTATTACATCAAAATTTCACTCCAAAATTCTATAAATACCCCCTTCTTCCTTCATTTTTTCACACATCAACTTTACATAACAAAACTCTACCAAATTTCTCTCTCAAAACCTCTCTCTAACCATTCCTCTCAAAACACCCTCTACCAATTTCTACTCTTCAAGAAAAGTAACAAAAACACTCTACCCATCCATCTCTTTTCATATCCTTCCTTAAACCTTAGGTAAAATCCTACCTATATTCTTTATCATTTTCATACAACTTAGCATGAGCTTAGTGTATGTTTCTTAGACTCATGAGAGTTAAAGAAACAACAATATGTTCATGTTTTGTTTTTGTTTTTGTTTTTGTTTTTGTTCATATTCATATTTTATATTATGTTATTATGTTGTTGTTATTATTGTTATTATTATTTTTGCTCTAATATAACTTATATATAGTATTATGATATATATTTCTTTAGAGTATATAAGCTCACTTGTTATTTATTTATTTTCATGCTTTGCAGTTTATTTATTTAATTCATGCAATTTATTAAGACTAATCTTTCTAGTCTTAGACTTGTCCATATCAAGTTAAAACGATTTTTCTTTCTTTTCTTTTCTTTTCTTTTGGGACTAGTCTATTCTTAGTTCCGGATTGCCTTGATGAAGTTAAGGCTCCCAATACATGATCGGGATACCTTGATGAAGCTAAGGTTCCCAATGCTTGACTATTTTATTATGTTTATTTACTTATGAATATTTTTTTCTATCTTATTATCTATTATTCTTACTTTTTCATTGTGACATAATCATATTCATGCATGATTATAATGTTGTTGTCTTAAGTAAAAATAAAAATGGGTTCTTCCTTAAAAAAGGAAAAGTGAACTAGATTTCTCAACAAAGGAGTTTTCAACAAGAAGTCTAAATATTGTTTTTAATAAATTCTTTTCAAAAGCTTAGACAAATTGATCATAAGTTTATAAGTAATAGTGCTCAAGATTTCTTCAAATGAAAGGAATTCATCTCTTTTATAAATCAAAACTAAAAACTCCATAAAGATAGAATTTTTAGCATTGAACTTAAGACTTTAACTCAACCATATCTTTTATAAAACTTAAATAGGTTCACTATAGAGTTCGAAAATCATATACTAAGAAAGTTCTTCAAAACTTAAATTTTATATGTTATTATTCTCTTTTCAAAAATTAAAATAAAATTTTGCTAAGATCTAATATTGACAAATCTTTATTAAGAAAGTCTTTCTTATAAACTTGTCTAAAAGGAATTATTCTACCACTTGACAAATATTAAGAATAAAACAAGTTTTTCAAATCAAGGTAAAATCAACTCACTATTTTAGAAACCAATTTAGAAAAATAAAATTTGCCAAGCAAGTAAAGTTTAAAGGTAAACTTATTTTCTAAAGAAGAAAAAGGATATAAAAATGAGATGAAAACATACATTTAACACAATTTCAAATATTTGACCACACCAAAAACTTAAGGAATATTTTGAAAAGCTTTTTTTTGCAATCACTAGAAATAAAGTTAGTAAATAACTTAAAGAACCGAATTTTTTGAAATTAATTTCCTTTTGAAAAGATGGGAAATGGAATTATAATAGGAAAATACTCAGTCATAACAACTCAAATATATTTTAGTTTTTCTTCTAACAATTCAAAAAGAAGAAATTTTCAAAAGGTTTTATCTTTTAAAACCCTCAAAGACAAATTGTTTATAAAATATCAATATTGAGACAACACTACAAAAATCATGCATACAATATGAGTGTATATATATATGTTCAAAGGATTTTTCCACTATATATATCCATATATTTTGCTTAAGGATTTTTGAGTAAAGTGAAGTTTGGAAAAATCATATTTTGTGATCTATAAATTCGTAACTATTATGTGACATAGTATTTTCCAACCCAAATGGCTTTTTATGATAAAAATAACCTTGGATATGGATAGTTCTTTTCGAGTAGGTAGAAAACGATATATTATTTGCGCAATTCCGAGTTAAAATGACCAAGTTATGGCCAATTTAAATTAGAATTACCCTCTATATGAATTTTAACGATCTTATGACATAGTTTTTGATAAGTACCATAGAATCAAAAAGAAATACTCATTATGGGTATTATTCTTGATTAGGTGATCCCGAAGAGGAGTATTCATATCAGGAGGATTATTTCGATTAGTGGAATTACCGATCGACTCATCCATAAGAAAGAAATATCCTCATGGACAAGTGAGTTTATTTCCTACCTTTTTTGTACTTATATGTGCTTGTAGCTAGAGGCACTAGAAGTAGGAAAAGATTAAAATGAATTATGTATGATAATATTGGTTGAAAGAATGCTAAGTATATCGAGACATGAATCGTTGTTAATTAAATTGTGTTTTACTGTTATTTTGTTGGAGTGTGTGCAAATTTTGTGATCACCTTTAAATTTCTCTAATCATATATTATGTGTAAGCCCGGAAAATTTCAGTAAATAATTTTAAGATGAACTTCGAAAATAAACCCTAAAAATCACTCCAAGTTAAAACCGAATTTTGACAAGTCCTGAACCATGAATGAATCCAAAAATTTCTTAATCATGAGAAAACGAAAATCCCGAAAATAAAATAAGAACTCAGTGGTCTTCAAATTCAAAACCACTACTACGTAAAAAAATTCCATATTTAACTCCGACTTATAAAAACGGGTAATATAAAGCCCAAAAACAAATTATTAAAAATAAATAACGATTAACTTTCGAAAATGAAACCCAATTCAAAATTCCGAAAACATTAAAGATATTAAATACTTACAAAAATAAAATTTAAAATAAATTTCTCAAATTAAATATGTTGTATAACATAAATATCAGTTTCCAAATTGGCAAAGGTCTAAACCGGAAAATCACCCGGAAACCCTAACCGGAATACAATAGTGTAAGTCCGGCAATCTAGCCCCTAACCTAGAGGCGAGATGTAGTTTAAATATATAGAATAGCTCATAGTAATATAGTTTGTTTAAAAATATCAGATTGGTAAATTTTTGACCTATTTCGAACCCGTTCGGATACAGACTTCGAAAAGCGTGTCCCGGGGCTCGAGATATCAAAAAATACCAATAGTACCGTTAGACTCGTAATTTCATAAGATTTCTAAATATATCAGTTATATAATTTTTCGGGTTATAAAAGTTACAGTTATAACCTTTTTATCGTATTTCCATTATTACCGGTAATTGATTAGTCTTTTGCACTATTCATTTTTATTTTATTACAAAATTTTATTATTCTTATAAAGCTTATATTTTTAGATAAATATTTTATATGTTATAGAAAATTTTGTTTTTCTAAAATTTAGTTCGTTTCGGGTCTTTACGGGATCAGATTCTGTTTAAGACCCGATACTAAAAATAAAATAAATTAATTTAATAATTGGAAAATATTTTAAAAATATTTTATTTTCATAAAATAATTTTTTAGAATTTTTCGGGTTATAAAAATATTATTTATAGCCCATATTCGCGTATTTTGATCATACCGGTAACATATTTGTTAAATACTAAAATAATTCAAATAATTATTTAAATTTAATTATGAAAAATCTGCTACAAATATTTTGAATAAATTTTCTAATTTTATTTTATTTTAATTATTTTATTAATAAAGTACTTTTACAACCCATACCTTCAAGTACACTTACACATATCACTTCCTTTTCACTTCAATCTTTCTACACATTATCCCACAATTGATGGCAGATTTTTGACCCTATTTATGGCTGCCATTGTCCTTTATACTCATATTTTGACTAAAATTAATTATATTTCAATCCTTTTTCAAAAAGTTACATTACACATTAATTACACAATTTAATTCAAGTCAAATTTCAACAAAACCTCTCTCTCCTCTCTTCACGTGCAGCAGCCCCTCCCTTGGCTGCCCATGTTTTATTTTTTTTCTCATTTATTACAATTAAAACACTCATTTCTCTCTCTCCTTCATTTATTCACTTTCCTCTTTCATTCTTTAACTTTTCTCTCTCTTTTCCTCTCTTTCTTCTTCTTGTTCATGTTTCCCAACAAACAAGCTGCCCCCACATCTTCCATGGCTTCCACACTTCATTTTTAAAGATTTTCTAAGCAAATCTTCATCCTAAAGCTCCATAGGTGATATAGGTAAAGTATAATGAAGGTTTCATGCATCAAATGAACTTCCATAAGCTTAAAAGCTTAGGATGATGATGCCAAAAATGAAATCTTTCTCTTCTCCACTTTTATTACCTTGTATTATAATTATTTTCTTGTTTAAAGTTATTATATTTTGTAGATCTAACTTTTTATGGCTTTGATTTTTGTTTATGCCATAGATCTTGTTATTTAAGTTGTTATTTTTGTTATTCCTTATGATTTATGCATAGATCTAGCATTCACATGTCTATCTTAGTGATTCATGCATGTAAAACTAGTTTAGAATACTAGATCTAAAGTTTTGAGTTCATAGATGCATTAGATCTTTGTTTATGTTCATGAACAACTTGCTATAGCTTGATGATGGTAGGAAAGTTGTAGGAAACCAAGATCTATTTTGTTTTCAACAAAAATCAATTTTGAAAATTCGGATGAAAATGGAACCATATTAGAAAAGTGGTTTTTCAACTTCAAAATGTATATTTTTCATTTAAAATGAAGGGCTTAGGGTATAGATACCATAAATGAAAGATTTTGATAAATGAAGTTTAGATCCATGATGTTTATAACTTATTACCATGCATTTGTTTTATGTTTATGTTCATATTAAGTATAGATCTTAGTTATGAACTCAAACAAAATTGTGAAATTCGTATTTTGGCAAGACCCATATTTAAAAACTACTTTTCAAGTGTCAAAATGTAATTTTTACATAAGAAAATGAAGGCTTAATATATATATAGCATCAAGACTTCATTTTATATGGTTCAAAGATGATTTTCAAAGATTAATTTTCAAAACAAAGTTCTATTCTCGGATTTTGGCCAAGGCCTAGTGCAAAAACATGTTTTCCAACTCAAAAATGAAGTTTTTATTTAAGAAATGAAAGGCTCTTAGGATAGGATATGTAAGGAATGGATTTTCATGAGCTTAGATAGATTTAATCAAAAGATATGACCAAAAATAATTTTCTAAATTCGGATCCCAACCAAGACCAATTTTTAGAACCCATGTATCAACTCCAAAACTCATGTTTTATGTGAAAAATGAAGTATATAGGTAATAGATATCATTGAGCAATGATTTTTACAAGTTAAAATGAGTTTAGGCATGAGTAATGTAAAACAAGAAGTAATGAAAAATGGAAAATTTTAAGTTAGTAGTCAATTTGTGAAATTCGTAATTTTGAATGAAGGCCATAAGAACACCTAGTATTCAAGCTCAAAATGGATGTTTTATGTGTTAAATGAAGTCCTTAAGTAATTGATATAGTGAAGCCTTAAATTTTAATGCATTAAACAAGTTTTTCCCAAAGGAATCATGCAAAAAGTGGATTTTCTAAAATTCGGATTTTTGAGTAGATCATATTGGAAAACATATTTGCAAAGCGTAAAATGCAAATTTTTGTGTAAGAATGAAGCCCTTAGTAGTTATATATGGTTGAGCCTTAAATTTCTAAGTATCAAATGATTTTTTTTTTACTTAAAGGAATCACTCAAAAACTAATTTTTGTAAAATTCGGATTTTGGAATCAACCCCACTTGAAAACATGTTTACAAAGTGCAAAATGGAAATTTTTATGAAGAAATGAAAGTCATAAGTAATAGATATAATGAAGACTCAATTTTAACAAAAATAATTATATTTTCTTAAGTAATAAATGCAAAACAAATGGAAATAATCAAAGTTAGAAAACTAGATTTTTCATAAGTAGTTATTATGGTCTTGCAAGATAAAAAGTTATAAAATTTCCTTTTAGCAAAAATCATCAAGATCATGCATACATTAAACTCATCTCATGTCATTCATGTTAGGAAATCATTCATATTGCATGTATAGCTAATCTACATAGTAGAAACATTACAAACATTTACAAAACTATTTTTCGGAATCGGAAACCGTTACTGATCAGATCTGATCCCTCTGTTCCGAGACCTAAATGTTTTCAAAACTTAAAAATAATATTAGAAATAGATAGATCTTTCGAAGTAGATAGAAATCGATATATAATTTGCGAGATTCCGAGTTAAAATGACCAAGTTATGGCCGTTTTAAGTTGGAATTCCCGCTTAGGACGAGAATTACGAATTTGATAGATTGTGTGAGATAGCTTGGACTAGTTAAGTGATGAAATACTTATTAGGGTATTTCTTCCTTTTTAGGTGACCCCGATATCGACGATTCCCTACCACCGGATTACTTATACTAAGAGACCGGTGATCCAATGGCCGAGTGAGTATTACTTCCGATTTCATTTATTGTATGTGATTGTAATAATAGTTGCACTAGATATTTGGTAAAGATAAAATGGATATGCATGATGGGGACGAATGGGAAATGTATGCTTGTTGTTGATATGAGAAATGGAATGTAAGAATATCGAAGCCGAGTGATTAACTATTGCTGTATAGATGAATTAGAATTGATTGTCTGCGATTATTGACTGATCACTTAAAAGAATTGGTATAATTGATTATTTCGAATTGAAGATGAAATTGAACTCATTCATACACGATGGGGATGAGCATTAGCATTTGTCGGTTTATCGTTGTACCTTAAACGATTTTATAGTTTAGTTGTCCGTAAGCTGAAACGGTCTCGGTCGTACCGCAGGATTCGTTAATCTGCTAACCCGGGATGGAGGGCGCAAGTCCATCCACATATGATTTCCGGCAGGTCATATGTTTGTTGAATTCACGAGTTTGATGCATATCACTTGTCTGACTAATCACTTGATTGTATGATGTGTTATAAATGTAATCCTGGAAGTTTTCACTCACTAAGCTAGTGTAGCTTATACCCCTATAGTTGTTTAAATGAACAGGTTATCTCAAGAATGCAAAGTGGGGACTGAATTGGTTGAGCCGGGTATGACTCCGGGGTTCCGGCAAGACATAAGAATGTTTGAAGTTATTAGCTAGGTTTTTATTTGCCTTGTAATAGTTTATGTAGTAGAATCTTTTGATGAATTGTAATTGAAGTTAATGAGTTGTATTTTGAAGAATAGTGAATTGAATTTCCTTTACATTGTTCTCAAGTTGTATCAACATAAAATGCATTACTCCGATGAGTCTCCTCCATGTGTTAGACGCCTTGTACATAGTATGGAAGCCTTCGCGTGACTGAGGTGGTCATTCTTAGGCTTTAATATTGTGTACGGCGGACTGCCACGTTTAGGGTACCCTTCGGGCGTGACATTATGAGTTATATTAAACCGATTCATGCATATCACGTAGTTAGTTTCATTTCATGAGCTACTGTACTCGATGGCACAAGAGTATTGTCACGCCTCGAGGGGTACCCTAAACGTGGCAGTCCACGTACACAATACTAAAGCCTAGAATGACTACCTTAGTCACGCAAAGGCTTCCATATCATATACAAGGCGTACATCACAACCAAGGGAACGCATCGGAGTAGCACAATTTATATTGATAATAAATAAGTAACAAGGCAAAGAGAATACTTATCATAAAACATACATATTACATTTCAATTCTTAGGGGCATATCCCTCTATTATCTTCAAATAAATATACATCACTAATCATATATTACATATAAAGAACCTTACAAAATTACTTCATCTTATGATTCCGTTTCCTTCATAGAAGCTTAATCATCCTTCCATGACTTCCTTAATGTCATGATCCTCAATTTAAGCCACGGGTATACCTGTTTCAACAAAATCTATAGGGGTATAAGCTACAACTAGCTTAGTGAGATATTCCTTTCCATTCGCACCATATTTTCAAACAAGTTCATTTAGATTTTCACACATATGTTATGCATACAATGCAACAACCACATGATTACGCAAATATATACTTATCCGGAAACCATATATATAACGGATTTACCCCTCTGTATCAAAGGTTAGGGAATCAGGGTTGAAAGTCCTCGACCTCTATTACTAGTCTCCAGGTCCTCACCCACAGCGTTCGGTTGGCTCGGCTCCGAACCTAGAGTCACTTTTCCCAAGCGATTTGGATTCTCCAGGAAGGAACATGGCCCGTGGCACCAAACGATCACAGCCAATCCAACACTACGCGTAGGAGTAGCAGCCTTCCGAAATAGATGTGACTCGATCGATGCTATGCGTGAGCGTTTTATTTTTCTTAAGTTAAACCTTATTAAGGTTTATTAGGGATGATCAATCAATTTAGCAAACAATAAACAAGCATATAAGTAGGTAAACAAAATTATTTAAACAAACAGTTCGGAGTTACGATATTCTTAATTCTTATTTCACGCATAAACATAGAATCACGTATATACACATAATCCCGAATCCCCCAAATATATATATCCATTTTTATCTTTTCTTAGTTACTAATGCTACTATTTACAAGCACAAGCAAGATAACGAAATTAGGAAGAATAACTCACTCGTCCATTTTGCAATCTTCTTAGTCGTAGTAATCTCGGGTAGGGTAATCTCGTATATTCATCACCTAGACAAAATAAATACTCGGGATAATTCTTTCATGAAATTTCTATTCTTGGATTTTCTAAACTTTTTCTTAAAATCGTGGTAAATCATATAGGAGGAAATTCCAACTTAAAATGGCCATAACTTGCTCATTTTAACTTGGAATTTCGCATATAATATATCGTTTTCTACCTATTCAAAAAGATCTATCCATTTCTAAACTTATCTTTGTCATATAGGTCATTTGGGTTCCGAAAACGTTATAGGTACAGATTTAAAACGAATTATCTCTAAACTTTTGCAAATCCATTTTTCTAACTCAACTTTCATTTTAAAGAAAATCCTTTGTAACAATATAAGTATATAGATATATATTTGATAAACACTTTGAATATATAGGTAAGCTCACTTTATATGCAAAAATCTAATGGTAGTGTCTCAACAATTTATTCCATAAATAATTCATTTAAACTTTAAACTTTGAAAATTTCTTTTCAAGTATTTAAAGAAACTTTATATTTTCCTAGGTTGTTATAAAGGGTATATTCTTATTTTATTTTTTTCATTCTTTTTTTTTCAAGGACAAATAAATTTTCTTTATAAGTTTTACTTTAAAATCAAAAGTAGATTAAGTATGATGAAAACCTTTTCATAATTTTGTATTTAGGATGGTTTTAGAAAATGAGTCTTGTCTTCTTATATTCGTTTCTAAAATATAAACTTTTGCTTTATAAAACTTGTTCTTTCATTTCTTTTGAAATGAATCATTTTTATTGATAAAAATCTATCGTTGTTAATCTCACTTCATTTATATTCTTTTGAAAATGAGTTCTTTCTTTTTAGAAATTTGAAAATCATTATTTTTCCTAAGTAGGTTCATAACTTTATGAGTTGATTTTTATCTTAAGTTTGAAAACTAGTTTGTTTTCTTAGTTTTATTATGAAGTTTAAAAGAGTTTAAATCTTAAGCTTTTTGTAAAAACTTTTAATATTAATTATTTTACGAAAGCTCATAATATCCAAAGAAATATTCATTTCTTATGTTTCATTGGTAATCTATCTTTGTTATTTAAGAAAACGTTGAGAAAACTCTATTTTTATGTTGTTGATAATAACTTCATGATTTTATGATAAATCATATAATTGAAAATCTAGCTTTGAGTTCATTTAGTAAAGTAAAATTTTATTTTAGATTAGTTGAGATATTAACATTATGTAAATGCAAGTATTATGAGCATATAAAGTAATAAGAATAAGAAGAAAATACTAGAAACAAAATAATAAGCAAAAAATAAATATCAAGTATTGAAAACCTTAGCTTTATCAAGGTATCCCGTCAAGTATTGGAGCTTTAGCTTTATCAAGGCATCCCGGGACTAAGAATGGACTAATCCCGAAAGATTAAAGAAAATAAATAAAAGATTGTTTTGACTTGATATGGACAGTCTAAGACTAGAAAGACTAATCTTAATAATAACATGAAATAAATAAATTTCATAACTTGAAAGTAAATAAATAACAAATGTGCTTATATGCTCTAAATAAAATATATATACATAATAATACATAATACTATATATAAGTTAGATTAGAAGCAAATAATAACAATAATAATAAATCATAATAAAATAAGAAGCTTATGTATAAGAGCAAAAACATGAATATGTTTGTTGCTTTTACTACTCATTGAGTTTCAAAAAAACACCATAGTCATGTCAAGTTACATGACATGAGTGAATAATAGTTGGAAGAAATATTTACCTAAAGTGTGTAAGTGGTATGAAGGTGGTAGATGAAATGGGTACTATGGGAGTAGTGATATCTGATTAGATAGTTTATGTATAAGGAATGGTTTTTGTGAGGAATTGTTTAAGAGTGTTTTGGTAGAGAGAATTCTTGAAGAGAAGATTTGTGAAGAGATTTTGTGAGAGTTTTGGTAGTGAAATGAATTGTGTGAAAGAATGAAAGAAGAAGGGGGTATTTATAGAATTTTTGGAGTGAATTTTGGATGTAATAAAATAAATTGAAAAAAATAAATGGATGAAAGTGAGAGCAGGAGGCGCGGTTTTGTGCTTTGTAAGGGGGAAATTGATTTATTTTAGTTATTTTAATAAAAGAGTAATATGTAAAGTTTGATGTGATTAAAGTTGTATTGGAAATATAAAAAGTAAGAATATAGGTATATAGGTGTAAGAAATAGGTTTAAGAAAAAAGTAGAGATAGTGAAATAGTAATGAATTGTAGAAAGTACTATGAATAGTAGACTAAGCAATTAAATACTGGTTGTAATAAAAATACGCTGTAATATGCGATATCTGTAATTTTTAGCTATTGAAAAATTCTAAAAACTGATATTTTAGAATCCTTGTATTTTTATGAGTCCATTGTGAAAACGGAATTTTTTTTAATATTCCGAGCTCCGGGACATGCTTTTCGAGAACTGATCCTGTTTGAGTCGAAGGACACTCGAAGTTCACGAATATGATATTTTATGTTACCCTATATTATTACGAACTATTTTAAGCTATTGGCTTCATTTCGTTTTTTAAGGTTTGAGAATACGGGATTGTCGGATCTTAACACTAGGGTTTGTTATAGGCTTTGTTGACTTTAGGGTTCCGGTTTGACTGCTGTTTCGTCAAGATATTCGTAAGATCATATATTTTTAGTTTGATCGTTTTATATTTTTATCTCGACATCTATGGTTTATCTTATTTTATTTGTGATTATTAATAGTTTTTAGTTCTCAGGATCGTTTAACCAGTCCAGGGTTATGAGTTAACTTAGTTTGACTTTTGGTGAAAATTGAAAATTATGATTCTAAAATTTTACCGAAGGATTTAAGATTTTATTATTTCGTTGTTAAGCGGTATTTGGATCTATCGTTTTGATTTGCGTTTTAGGAATTGGGTAGATGATTTAATTGGCGTACAGACGTTGATTATACCGGTAGTTGGACTTTTTATATTTTGTTTCAAGGGTTCTCGTTTTCTCAAGATTGAGAAAACTCGTTTTTGATCTTATTTGGAATTAAGTTTTAACTTGATTCGAATTTTTAGGTTTCATTTTTGTGTTGTGACTCGGTCTAGAATTGGGTTTTTATCTTGGATTGATTTTTGGGATTTAAATTTTGATATTTAGACTTCTAAGATTATTTTTCTATGAATTATGAAAATTTTTGGGGGTTTACAAGTATAGTAGCCGGGATTGTAAGAGCTATAAATTTGCAAGATGGGGCGAATAGGAGCCTGAAAGGACTATTTCAAGATGGGTGAGTGGAGCTTGAAATAAACTTACATGAGTTGGATTTTAAAGATGGGTTTAAGAGCCTGAAACACCTAACCCTGAATGGAGGGTAAATCATATGTATTGATTGTTCATTTACTTGATGCATTCATTATGCTTGCTTAATAACTTATTGAAATTAATGATATGAGTACGTTAATTCAGGAATATTCTCACTAAGCTAGTTATACTTATACTCCGATAGACTTTTGTTGTAACAGGACAATATTTCTTATGCTCGAGGACTTTATAGACTCAAGGGGGTTATGTTTTGGAAAGCTTCTAGAAATCTTTTGAAGATTTAGGCTTAATATCCTCAATATCTTCTGATGATAGCATTGTCTCCTTGTGTGAAAGACTAAGTTGATATTAATGATTGTTTGAGATTATAAGGGAAAAACCCTAAGATGATGTAAGGATTTATTTCTTAATGTTAAATTAGATGGTTATTTAGATTTCTTATATGCTATATTTACTATTCCAAACTAATATCCATAGGTGTCTCTTATTGTTGTGATAGACGCCTTACATATGGT
>JAMXBD010005370.1:0-14908 GCA_024138025.1 Combretum micranthum
TGGTTCTTTTATGAAAAAGATAGACAAGATGAATATGGCTAAGGAATTTTCAAATAAAGACCTTTGCAAACAAATAGGCAAGGGAAAATCTATGGTTTGAAAATAAAATAAAGATATTTCTTTTCAAGTTACAAAAGAAACCACTAAAATTTTAGAAACTACTTGCTATAAAAGTTCTTAAGTCACATATTGCTCCACTTTGCTTTATCAAGAAAATAGACTTTTATGAATGGATGATTCTATGAAAAACATAAGGCATCTAAAGGAATGGAATTTTTCAAATAAAGATTTTTGTAAACAAAATAGACAAAGAAATTTTTACAAGAAAATAAATATGGAAGGATAGCTATTTTCTAATACTTCAAAATAGTATTAGTGTAGAAAACTTAGAAAATAGAAAATTTTGTACTTAGAAAAAAAAAAAATATATATATATATAATAAAGCATTTTAGAAAACAAAAGAGGACAAGGTATTTCATCAGGGAATTGCAAAATAATTTTTTGAAAACTATATTCTTCCAACATTGTTTTATTTAAGAAAATAATTGGACAACAAAACACTTGAGCATGCTTAAAAATGAGTTATATAGTTATAAAAAGAGAATTTTTCAACTATATAGATAACTAAGTATTTATCAAACAAGTTTTGATTTCTGAACCAAAGTTATTTTTACTTGGAAATCCGTGGTGAATTTTGTCGCCACTATTTCAGGGCTTATATGGCCTTGTTTGATGGAAATAATTTTAGAAATGGGTAAATCTTTTCGAGTAGGTAGAAATTGGTATGTTATATGCGCGATTACGAGTTAAAATGACCAAGTTATGGCATTTTAAGTTGAAACATTCTTTATACGAACTTTAACGTTCTTTTGACATGTTTTGTCAAATTTCAAGAAAATCATCAAGAATTACTTATTATGGGTATTTTCTTTGTTTAGGTGACCCCGAGGAAGATTCCTTTACCCGAGATTATTACGAATAAGTGGAGTGTGGTGAACGACTCATCCACCTAGAGGAATAGTCGACATGGCATCGTGAGTTTATTTCCATTAAATGCTATACTTGTTGTCTTGTAATTAGTTGCATTTAGAATTAGGAAAAGATAAACTGATGTGTATGTTAAATAATTCCTTGAATGAATTTTAAAGAATATCGAAGCTGGAATTGTTCTAAATAATTGTTTTAGTATAGTATTGATTTTATAAATTCATGATCGCCCTAAATTTAAAAATAATTACGCTCTGATTTTATAAATAAATGAATTCATGCATACCACGAATGAGTCACATTGCATTTGGGTTATTATCCTTGGGTGAGAAGGATAGTAAGCTCATTTCGAAAGCAATACTTGGCGGATGATCCGAAAGCGATTGCTTGGCGGCTTAATGGAAAATGCTTGGCGGAAGATCCGAAAGTAAGGTCAATCAGTAGATTCGGAATATTTGGCGATGAGTGCTCGCGAGCACGAAAACTTTTTAATTAAAACTACCTGAATGAGGATATTATCACCAAACCCTGAATGGAGAGCACAAATCATTCAACATATAGTTCCTGGAAACTATATGCTTGTTTGCCACGTGTTTGTTGCATTACATATGTTTGATTAATCAACTTGTTTGATCTTGTTACAGAAGTTATTTATAGAAAGAGTTCTCGCCAAGCCTATTTAGCTTATACCCCACTAGATATCTTTTGCAGTTTTCCTACTTATGGTTAAGGCCACGAGGACCCTGCGGGTAGGTAATCTCTTTTGGATACTAGAAATATAGAGAAAGTGTAGCATTAGTATTGATGTATAAATACTCATGTAATAGATTAGTGATCAAGGGGATATGTCCTAGTTTGTAAAGTCATTGATATGAATGAATAATTATTATGAGTCTGTTTCTGAAATGTGTTATTAAACTTCATAATTCCATACATGGTCCTCTAAAGTTGTGAAAGTATGCCTTACACTTAATATAAAAGCTTTTGGGAATTACTAAGGTTGTCATACTTAAGTTTTAATATTGAGTGTGGCGGACTGTCACGTTTAGGGTACCCGTTGGGGCATGACAACTGGGCCTTTGGCTCATAATTTATCCATTTCAGGTGATGACTCCGATGAGTTCTATACGAGTTGGGGTACGGAACCGACTTTGAAGATTTTCTTGATGGGTTGGAGGATTAGAGATAACCATGGACTCAATGGAACCCTATGAATGTAATAGATTAGATGTGATTCTTTTGATTGATAATGTAATTATAGTGTTAGTTGAGTTGTGTTTTGAAGATTTTCGTTAAGGCTTGAAAGAAGCCTTTGGTTGTAATATATATATGTACTTAGTTATGTAGGAATTAAGTTGCTTTTTTTTGTAAAATATGTTGGTAGGGTAGTAGTATATTTTTGTTTACGGTTAAAAAAAAAAGTCTATATTTTTTATTGTATATTATCTTTATGGAATTAGATAAATAATTTCTCAAACAATTCCTTCAGGAAACCTTACATATAATCTTATAGGTTATATGTGGATGGGGAACTGTTATCGCCTATTTCAAATTTAGGGGCGACAGCGGGTCTTACACTCCTTCATTCTTTCACACACTCATTTACATAACAAAACTCTACCAAAATACTCTCTCAAAACCTCTCTCAACAAATCTCTCATAAAACACTCTCTACCAATTTCTACAACTTCAAGAAGAAAAATATCAAACACAAAACTCATTCATCTCTTTCAAACCTTCCATTAAACCTTAGGTAAAATCCTACTTAAATTTTTTCATCAGTTCATACAACTTAGCATGAGCTTAGTGTAATTTTCTTAGGCTCATATGAGTTAAAGAAGCAACAATATGTTCATGTTTGTTTTTATTCATGTTCCTATTTTACATATTATGTTGTTGTTATTATTGTTTTATTTTTGCTCTAATATAATATTATGTAAACTATGTATATATATTTATTTAGAGCATATAAGCTCATTTGTTATTTATTTATTTATAAGTCTTGCAATTTATTTATTTACTTGTTTTGGCAATTTATTAAGACTAGTCTTTCTAGTCTTAGACTTGTTCATATCAAGTCAAAACAATTTTCTTTCTTTTGGGACTAGTCTATTGTTAGTCTCGGGTTGCTTTGATGAAGCTAAGGCTCCCAATACATGATCGATACCTTGATGAAGCTAGGTTCCCAATACTTGACAATTTTATTATGTTTATTTACTTACAAGTAATTCTTTTCATCTTATTATGAATTATCTTTACTTTTACTTGCTACATATTCATGCATGATTATAATGTTGTTGCCTTAAATAAATATAAAAATTGGTTTTTTCAAAAAGTAAAGTAGATTTCTTAACAAAAAGGAATTTTTTTTCAAAAGATCTAAGTTTTGTTTTTTTTCCAAAGGATAAGCTAATCATAATTTCTAGAAGAAGTAGTAAAGTAGATTTCTTCAAAAGAATAAAAGGAACTTATTTCTTTTCTAAATAAAAAAACTAAATACCCCATAAAGGAAGAATTTTTAACCATAAAGGATTTTTACATCAGCCATATCTTTTATACGACTTAGTTATGTTCATTATAGACTTTGAGAATCACATCCTAAGAAAGTTCCTTCAAAACTTAAATTTTGTATTATTATTCTCTTCTCAAAAATTTAAAATGAAGTTTTTACTAAGTTCTAAAGTTAACAATTCTTTTTTTAAGAAAGCTTTTCTTATAACCTTGTCTAAGGAATTATTCTAACACTTGACAAATATTAAGAATAAAACAATTTTTTCAAATCAAAATAAAATCAACTCACTATTTAAAAAAAGAACCAATTTAGAAAAATAAAATTTGCCAAGTAAGTAAAGTCTAAAGGTAAACTTATTTCCTAAAAAGAGAAATAATATAAAAATAAAAGGAAAACATACATTTAACACAACTTCACATATTTGAAACTTAAGAATATTTTGAAAAACTTATTTTCAATCACTAGAAATAAAGTTGGTAGATAACTTAAAGAACCAAATTTTTGAAATAAAATTTACTTTTAAAAAAATAAGAAAATGGAATAGAAAAATATTTGCTCATAACGACTCAAATATATTTTGTTTTCCTTCTAACAATTCAAAAAGGAGAAATTCTCAAAAAGTTTTATCATTTAAACCACCAAGACAAATCGTTTATAAAATATCAATATTAACACAACACTATCAAAATCATGCATACATATGAGTATAAATATATGTTCAAAGGATTTTTCAACTATATATATCCATATATTTTTCTTAAGAATTTTTTAGTGAAGTAAAGTTTGAGAAAATCATATTTTGAAAATTATAAATTCGTAACTATTCTGTACCGTGGTATTTTCCAACCTAAATGGCTTTTTATGACAAAAATAACCTTAGAAATGGATAGATCTTTTCGAGATGGTAGAAAACGATATATTATAAGCGCAATTCCGAGTTAAAATGACCAAATTATGGCCATTTTAAGTTGGAATTACCTCCTATGCGAATTTTAACGATCCTATGACATAGTTTCTGATAAGTACCATAGAATCAACAAGAAATACTCATTATAGGTATTCTTCTTGATTAGGCGAACCCGAGGAGGAGTATTCATACCCGGAGGATTATTTTGATTAGTGGAATTACCGATCTACTCATCCGTAATAAAGATAGATCCTCATGGCCAAGTGAGTTTATTTCCTACCTTTTTCGTACTTGGTTGTGCTTGTAGCTAGAAGCACTAGAAGTAGGAAAAGATGAAATGAATTATGTATGATAATATTGGTTGAAAGAATGTTAAGCGTACGAGGCATGAATCGTTGTTAATTAACTTATGATTTACTAATATTCTGTTGGAGCGTGTGCAAAACTCTGTGATCACCTTTAATTACTATAAACAAATACTATGAATTATATTAATTGATTCATGCATATCACGTAGTTAATTTCATTGCATGAGCTACTATTCTCGATGGGACAAGAGCTTAGTAGCCGGGTGTGCAGTAGCCAGAAATCTACAAGATGGCGATAGGTGCCTGAAAGAACTATTTTAAGATGGGCGATAGGAGCCTGAAAAACTATGTTGTGATGGGCTAGTAGGAGCCTGAAATAAACTACATTAGTTGGATTTTTAAGTTGGGTTTTAAAGAGCCTGGAACACCTAATCCTGAATGGAGGGGTAAATCCATTTCAACATATGATTTCCGGTAGATCATATGTATGCTTGATCACGTTTTTGATGCGTTCATATGCTTGTTAATAACTTGTTTGAAATAATTTATACAAGTACGATGATTCAAGAATATTCTCACTAAGCTAGTTATGCTTATACTCGATACATCTTTGTTGTAACAAGACTATATCTTTATACCTGAAGATTTCATATTCTCAAGAGGGATGATGTATTAGAAAAGCTTCTGGAAATCTTTTGAAGATCTTAGGTTAAATATCCTTTAATGTCTTATGATGTTAGTATTATTTTGTTGTGAGAAAGATTAAGTTGTTATTATGATTGTTTGGAGAATTATAAGGGAAAACCCTTAAGATGATGTACAGATTGTATTCTCTTAATGATAAATTTGATGATTATTTAGATTCTTGTATGCCGTATTTACTATTTCAAACTATACAACCCACCGGTCTCCTATTGTTGTGATAGACGCCTCACATATGGTGTTGAAAACTTTTGCGTGACTTCGGGAAGTCATTCCTAAGTTTTAATACTGTATGTGGTGGACTGCCACGTTTAGGGTACCCTTCGGGGCGTGACAAAATCTATTCTATCTATTCTTCTATATCTATCTATGTAATTTAAGCCAAACCCTTTCATTCATCGTACATTTTATCATATAGTTTTATAATGTAATTTATCAATCTTCCAATATTATTATTTGATCATCTTTATTATTTAAGTGAGAACTTCTCATTTGTGTCCACACTCATTTGAATAATAATAAAGTATAATTTATCCAGCATTTTGTCCTATGTTTACTTTAATTCGCGTTAAATTATGCAACTCCTCTTGATGCTTGGTTGACTAATTTAGAGATTTCCACACTATACCCTCACCAGTCCCCTTGTATGACATCTATATCTATCACATATATTTTCTTTTTATTATATTTTTTTTCTTTTTAGATTAAGACTTTCAATTACAAGAAGGTATAAAATTTTATTGATTACATGAGTTTTTTCCTCCTATAGAGAAATTATTTAAGGATTTATAGTTATTGGATATTCTCTATTAAAACTGACAAAAGAGCATTCATTAAATTATAATTCCTTTGAAATCTTTTGATGTAGCATTGTAAAGACTATTAGCTATTTCGATCTTTGGTTTTAGCTGGGGTATGTGTAATCACCCAAATTTTACATAACCCAATTATATTAATTATTAAGAATATGATATAGAATTATAAAAGAACTATATTAAAAATATCAAAAATCACTCCAAATTTTTCGCGATTTAAATTTTTAAGTATGAACAAATTAGAATAAAGAATCTTTATTACTAAGACTATAAAAGTTCATAATAAAGAATAAAGAAAACTATTTACTATTTACGAACTTAAGTTTTAATGTAAAATATATATATATTATTAAAACATTCAAGTTAAATAATTCTGAGTATATAAAAACTAAAAGTCTGATATAATCTAGTAATTTATAATATAAAAGAACTGAGTAACAATATAAAATTAAAATTAAATTTCTAATCTAATAAAAAGTCGAATAAATTTATAAATAGAAATGATTTCATATGTAATTTCAAATCTTAAAGATTTATAATAAAGTCAAATTAAGAGCAATATAATTATTAATTTATCAAAATACCACGAAACGAAACTTTTAAATAAATAAAATATAATATAATTTACGATAGCAGGTATAAAAACAGAAAAGTAAAAGTATTAAACCGAAGATTCTATATATACTATCATATTCAGAATACTTAATATCGTTAATATGTAAGTTTTTATTTAAAAATATTATCAAATCAGTATTTATCATACGTGTCATTTAGATCCATAAAATTTAATTTTTTCACCAATTTATATTTTCCCCTACTCCTTACATATTTATTGATTATAAATTTATTATTTTCTTTTTATTTTTATATTTCCATACATCCTAACTAAGTCGCATTTTTTTTTCGTTTGTTTTGGATTTGTCTTACGTGATTTCCTTCAAATTTGAATTCTCCCTGGACGCGTACAAATCCTCAACAAAAAGCGAAAATTCAAACATATATAAATATCTTTAATAGAAATTCTATATATGTCATAGTATTCATAATATTTAATAAGGAGAATATGGAAATTTTCATCTAAAAATATTACCAAATCAGTATTTAACATACGTATTACTTAAACCTGTAAAATTAATTTTTTTTTCATAAATTTATATTTTTTCACTCCTTACATATTTATTAGTTATAAATTTATCATCTTCTTTTTATTTTTATATTTTTATACATCCTAACTAACTTGCATTTTTTTTCCTTTGTTTTGGTTCGTTACGTATTACATGATTTGCTTTTCAAATTCAACTCCCTGGACGCGGACAAATCCAAAAGAAAAAGCGAAAATTCAAACACAATATACGAATCTTTAATAGAAATTCTATGTATACTATAGTGTTTAGAATATTTAATAACGCGAATATGGAACTTCTCATCTAAAAATATTAATAAATCAGTATTTAATATACGTATCACTTAAACCTGCAAAATGGATTTTTTCACAAATTTATGTTTTATTCTCTCCTTATACGGTTATAAATTCATTATCTTATCTTTATATTTTATTTATATATATCCTCAACCTAAAATAATTATCAACTAACTAATATAATAAATTTTTTCCATAAGTTACGGTGGAATTATGGATCAAAGGGGTACTTGTATGGTGTAGATGTTCTTGATCCTTGTTCAGCCGAAAAGCCTCCTCTCCACTTGCCTAATAATTGAGTCAATTTTTTTACAAATACACAACACATACAAATGAGAATCGGACGACATACACACACATACACACTTAGAAAAAAATTAGAAAACATACACACTGCACCGTATCATCCTCTTCTTCTTCTTCTTCTTCTTCTTCTTCTCCTTTTCCTTCTTCTTCTTCTTCTTCTTCTTCTATTTATACACTACAAGGAACAAGTAAATAGAAGATATTATTTCCAAACTTAACATACTCCAATTAAAGCTCTAAAATATACCTCAAACACAGCAAATACATATCTAAATTCGTCCTCCATTAAAGCTCAAACCAAAATTCGGATACAAGCTTTCCAAGGTAAGTTAATACACTTTAATTTGTTATTTGTTAAAAAATTCGATTTAAACTAACTCCTAATGATCTTAGGATCATAATACAACCCAAATCAAGCTTCAAATCTTGTCCAAATAGCTCCAAGAAGGTAAGAACTCTTAAACTTGGGTTATGCTTATTTAATCCGAAAATTGTAATTTAAGGATGAGTTTTGATGATTTGAGTTGTTATATGTGTAGAAATATCATGTATAAATGCTTAGGAATGAATTAGAATGGATTTGGACGTATAAAATGATGCAAAATCGGACTTGAACCAAGGTTGAAGATGATGAATAGTATCCTGATACTGTTCACGTGAATAGTAATACGAATTTTGCAGAAAATTAAAAAAATAAAATAATCTAAAAATAATTTTGTTAATTCTGGTTGGTTGAAAATCTATTAAAAATATATATTTATTTTATTCTAAAGTGAAATTTATTTTTTTATAATTTTTGGAATTATTTTTAAGTATATGTATAAGTAGATACTTTAGCATTATTGAAAATATAGAAAAATATAATTTTATTAATTTTGGTTAGATAAATTAATTAATATTATTATATTTATTAATTATGGAATATTACTAAATTTTTTTTAATTAATTAATTTTGACATTAGTTTTATTAGTATGAGTTATGTAAGATATAGATTATAAGTATATGTTTTAGTAATGTAAAAAGTGTTAAAAATTAATATTTTATCTATTACGAATTTTTTTTTAAATTAATAATTAAAAAATATATATATATTGAATACCCAAAATTGGGGGACGTAAATGACGTCCCCTGGATGAAGTTTCCCTCGGCAAGGATTATATATATATATATATAATAATAATAATAATAATAATAATAATAATAATGAAACAACTAAAAAAAAAAAAGAATAAAGTAAACCTGGGACGAAATATCCCTGTACCTTTGCAAATGAAAATAATAATAATAATAAATAACTGATAAATTAATTTAATAATCTAAATAAATGAATATGATAATAAATATTCCATAATTTATGTTTTAGCTAAAAATAATAGAAATATAACTAACTACTTTTGTTATTAATAAAATGATGTATAAAAATAAATAAATGAATAAATAAATAAATATTTTGATATTGACTTTATCATTAAAATTTATTTTCGTAACCAATATTATCGCTTATATTATTACTAATATCACTAAAGTTATTAGTAGCAATATTAAAATTATTATTAAGATTATTGATATTATCTAAATTAGTATTATTGATTTTGTTACTAAAATTATTAAATTGTTTTTGTAATTAAAACTGTTTTTACTATTAGTAGTAATATTAAAACTAATATAATCACCATCATCTTTGATACTAGTATTACTGCTACTTTTATGAGTATCACTAATACTAAGATTAGTATATTATATAAATAAAATATATGATTTTTGGTAACGAATTAAAATAGATTTAGTAA
This sequence comes from Combretum micranthum, assembly GCA_024138025.1. Taxonomy (NCBI): domain Eukaryota; kingdom Viridiplantae; phylum Streptophyta; class Magnoliopsida; order Myrtales; family Combretaceae; genus Combretum; species Combretum micranthum. Next base: position 9,750 of record JAMXBD010005370.1, read on the forward strand.
TTGAATTAGGCGATTAGTTTCCAATTAACTCAGCTTAGATTAATATAGTAAGTAAGACCATAAAAAGAAAGGAGTACGTAATTTCTAAAATATGTCTAATATTAGAATTAGTGTAAATAATAGTATAAGTTATACCAAAACTAATCCGGTGAATATGATATTTCAAATATCTTATCTTCGGAACTAATAGAAGAATAGATTAGTAAAATAATAAATATCTGTTATTTCATTTCATAGGAAAATAGATCAATTCCGGACTGCCAGTAGCTTAGCAAGGACCACAGGTGAGGGAATTCTGATGATCTACTATTTGCTTGTGATTATTATTGTTTGCTGTTATGTTGAATGCTTGTATGGAATGACTGATTGGTGTGAGTTTTATCATCCGCATGATCACCTGCATAAATGGATAAAGATAATTATTCGACTAAACTAATCGGATATACTCGTCGCATGTGCTTGATTCCCCTTGTAGGAAATGTCCCAATTTTGACATCAAAAGTATTTCGAAATGTATTTTAAAGAAATCCGACTTGGAATATTCCAGGTTATTTTTATATCCTTGGAAAAGGAAGAATTTATACTAAAAGAGTTTATGAGATAAACATGGGATATTTCCGAGTATTGTTGTGACAGTGGATGTGGCCTGAATTTGGGTCCACTGGTCACTTGGCGATAGATGTTACCTGAGTTTGGGTCTATCCGCCGGATTCACCTTTATAGGTGATGGTTTGTATTGGCAGTAGATGTTACCCGAGTCAGGGTCTACTTGTGCGATTCACCATAGATTGGTGATGGATTGTAAGAATGCCATTAAATTGGCATTATATATTTAAATATTAACCAGCGTAAATCACGTGAACACGTTGGGGAATATTTGTTGTTACCAATGGCGGTTAAGCATTGGGTGAGTCTGGATGGACGAAACCACCAGGCAGCCTCGTACGGTTAAGGCGAGGTGTCCCATGCGGGTAAGTATGGGAGACAACTGAAGTGTAGACAGGTAAATCTACATCGTCTATGGTTCCGGACCCCCATAGATGTGTTGCTTGCATTCATCACGTATGCATTCATATTGCGTATAGATAGATTTGCATGAGTGTATAATTAATGTTTGATAACTTGCGTGACCGGTAGTAGTGAGGAATGAACTCACTGAGCCCGTGGTTCGCTCACCCCCCTACAGTTTTTGTGCAGGAATATTACTAGCTGGGATTGGGCTAGGAATGTGTGAAGAGAGCTTCTCCAACAAACTTTATTGAAGATAGAGATATAGGATATGGAAACTTAGAATGTAAATTAAATGAATTTTGAATTTTGTATGTTGTAGGTTGAAAACCCAATTTCACTATTTGGTGGGGGATACCGATTCTCTGCGATCTTGGTGGAAATTGGAAAATCAGATTCCATAGTTGAAATACTGTAATATATTATATCATTTGTATAATAAACTTTATATATAAATAGAGTCTTGTATATTCTGACATACAAGACGGCTCTCATGTTACGGGTGCACACGTGATATGATAGCTTTAGATAAATCCTTTGTTAGGCCCCCATTTAGAGTCGTGACAGTATGCCCCAAGAATCATGTAACAGATCTTTGATTATCAATATTATGAACATTTTATTTCGGATTTTTGTATGTTCATATTACTTGCTTAGACACACTTCCTAAAAGCGTCTCCTATTACCGTGCTAGACGCCTTACATATAATATTTAAGACTTTGTGTGACTAAGGTGGTCATTCTTGAGTCTTAGTATTATATGTGGCGGGATGCCACGTTTAGGGTACCTTTCGGGGTATGACACTGTAAGAACTCGTGCCTTACGAACCTAAAAAAAAATATTAGAAAGTTACAAAATGAAGCAAAACTAAGAGAGCTCATTTAAGCATGCACAGTTGAAGCAAAGATATTGGAGACAAACCAGTCAGCAGTCCACGTCGGTTAGCAGAGAAGCTTCTCCAGTCCAAGGATGATGCTTTCTTCTCGGATAATGCAAGTTTAGTTCATCATCAGTGGTATGAATATTCATACATCATAAGATAAACACCACGGCATCCATACTAATGAACAAGGTATGCAACAAAACAACTGCGTTGCACTAATAGAAGTTTTGCTAAACTTCTAATAACCAACTTATATGTAGACAAACAACGAGAAAGGTTCGAAGTTCTTGTTTTTCCCTTTAACTTGACTCTGATCAAGTCAACTAGTGCTGGATATTAACTACACATAAATCATCTGGATATTGAATGAGTTCGGCTTCTATTTTCTGTAAGTTGGAGGATGACGGGTAACTGGCAATAAAAAGCTTTCAGTTAGCTTAGATTATTGCATCTACAATCCATGTGCAAACCCCAAATTTTTGGATCGGTTTATCTTAAAACCCTAATCTGGAAGTCAACCGAAACCCTAAAGTCAACAAAACCCTAGTTAGACGTAATAGCTTAAGTCTGGCAACCCCGAATAAGCAACCCGAGAAAGTAAGTAGGAGTTTAGTATGTAGAATAGTGCGTAATTACCTAAGGAAGCTTAAAAAGATCAGTTTAGTAAAACCACGAATCATTTTGAACCCGATCAGACACAGTTCTTGAAAAAACATGTCCTAGGGCTCAAAATAGAAAAAAAATTCCGAATATACCGTTAGACTCGTAAAAATATAAGGATTTCAAAAATATCAGTTTCATAATATTTCGGTAACTAAAAATAACAGATATCGCAATTATACACGTATTTTCTTACTACCGCTACTTAGATTATCATATCTACTTTACATTATACTATTCATTACTATTCTACACTATTCTTTTATCTCTACTTTTTCTTACACATACTCTTACAAATACCATAACCTATAACCTTTACTTTTTACCTTTCCATAACTTTTTTTCACATCTACCTTACTTAATATTACATTTATTTAATAAAAATACAAAATAAAACACTCTCTCTCCCAATGCATGACCGACCGCCCCCCCCCCCCCCCCCCTCCCCCCCCTCTCTCAATTTTTTTTATTTAAATCACACAAAAATTCTCCTCATTTCCTATAAATACCCCCCTTCTCTTTCACTTCATTCACACAATTACTACTCACAAATTCTCTACAAAAACTCTCAAATTCTTCTCTCAAAACTCTCTCCAAATATCCTCCCAAACCTCTCTCAAAATAATCCCAAAAACTTTTTACCTACACAAAACTCATAACCACATAACAATAAAAAACCTTCTTTAGGTAAACTTTTCTTTATAATTTCTTCTTCTCATGTCATATAACTTTACATGACCATGGTGTGAGTTAAAAAAAAAAAACTCGATGTATAGAAGCTACACTATGTTCATGTATTGTTCTTGTTCATGAAAATCTATTTATATTTATGTTGTTATTTTGTTCATATTATTGTTATTATATCTAAGTATTATTATGTATTTATATATATATATATCTTTAGAGCATATAAGCTCACTTGCAATTTATTTATTTCCATGCAAAGTAATTTATTTATTTCTTTCATTACAATTTATTTAATTCTTGCTATTTTAAGACTAGTCTGTAGTCTTAGACTTGTCCTCATCAAGTCAAAACAAATTTTTCTTTCTTTCATTTTACTTTTCTTTTGGGACTAGTCTACCTCTTAGTCTCGGGAGCCTTGAAGAAGCTAAGACTCCCAATACTTGACCTTATTTATTATTTATGCTATTTTTGCTTGTTATTATATTCTCATAGATCATGCTATTAAGATTGTTGTCCAAATTTTTCCAAGCTCTAAAAATATTTGATAAAAAGGAAATTTTATCACTTAGGAATAAGTTTATATAAAATGTAAAATCTATAGTTTAACAAAAATTAAAGTCGTTTCTTTCCAAGTTATAAGAAGAACTCACTACAATTTTAGAAACTACTTTTGTTTTGAAAAACTTTTTAAATCATTTCTATATCACTTTGTTTTTCAAAAAAGAAAATGATTTTTGATACAAAAATGATTTCTATGAAAACATAAATAAAGGAAACCTTATGAGAAAGGAATGAGAATTTTCAAATTAAGATCTTTTCAAACAAATGGGCAAAGAAAAATTGTATAGAAAATAAATAGGCAAAATAGCACTAATGTAGAGAATTTAGAAAAGAAGAAAATTACTTTTCGAAAAAGGTTATCTAGGAAAAATAATAAGTCAAACATAAAGTAATTCTTTGAAAACAAGAAGAATCAAAATATTCATTAAAAAATATTTACAAAATGGATTCTTGTAATCTATATTTTTCTAAACTCCTAATTGACATTGTTTTACTCAAGAAACATGATTGGACAACAAACACTTAAGCATGAATAAATATGAGCTAAGTAGCTATAAAAAGAGAAATTTTCAACTATATAGATAACTAAGTATTTATCAAACAAATTTTGAATGATTTAAAGTTTGAAACAAAATTGTTTTTGGGATAGAAAAATTCGTACTGAATCGATCTCCACTGTTTTGGGGCCTAAATGGTTTAGTTTGATAAAAATAGTTTTAGAAATGGATAGATCTTTTCAAGTAGGTAGAAATCGATATATTATATGCGCAATTCCGAGTTAAAATGACCAAATTATGGCCATTTTAAATTGGAATTCTTCTTTATACGAACTTTGACGTTCTCATGACATTGTTTTGTCAAAATTCAAGAAAATCATCAAGGAATACTCATTTTGGATATTTTCTTTGACTAGGTGATCTGAATGGAATGTGTATATAAATTCAGATACTACCAGCAAGTGTACTGGGTCTTGATCAAGTAATATAGAAGTGAGTTGAGTATCGTTCCCACAAGGACTAAATTAACTACTAGATTGGTATTAGCTTATACTAATATTTAGGCAATCAAAACTTATCAATTAAATAACTAATTCTATCTATATGAATGCAATGAGATTGTGAGAAGTTATATAAGATGAATGTGGGAAGGCACAGAATCCATCCTAATCTTTACTAATCATGCTGAATTTACATTATATGAACAATTAGGATTATGGATATTTGTAAGAAATTGTAAAGTCCTAAAACTATCAAGTTTTAGTGAACCATAAAATAATCTATTAGCTTCCCTATAAATTATCAATGGAATCTAATTCACAATTATAAATTTTCCAATTCTATAATTGTCTAATATCCTAAA
>JAMXBD010005371.1:0-14646 GCA_024138025.1 Combretum micranthum
CACCCCCCCCTGTATTTATTAATCGAAACACAAAAAAAAATCAGAAAAAAAAAAGATTTAAATCTTTACTAATTTTTTCTTTTTTTATATAATTTTCAATCTTTGGGTTACGAAACTAATTGTTTGTGTCATTTAGGTACATCACCTAGTCACAATCTATGACATGCAAGATTAACATAATCCCCATCCCAGAATAGCAATTTCTCCATCTGTGGTACAAATAGTTGTGCCATCACTTTGTTAATCACCTTTACTTTTGTCTGCTCTTTCTTCAATATTCTACATTCTGTTTTAGATGCACTAGCTTGTCATAGAGATAGTACTTGATATTTGTTCTTCTTGATTTGGATCTTCTCCTAGATTTGTCAAATCTATCAAATTTATAGATGAGCCTCTGATAGGGATCAAGACCATGGGATGTTATGTTCCCAACAACATGATGATAGCTACAGTTTATATTAAGGACAGTATGGAATTCCACAACTCGTGGCAACGGCCGTATCAACCTAGAATGCAAGAAGAGAGACATGTAAAGAATGTCACTTAGTCCCATAGCCCATGTGCGAGGCTGTATGGAATTCACACCTTGTCTCATTGCCTGTATGGGGGGTATTGTTAACCTAGGTTGCTTATCAATAACTCCACACTCATGCATAACTCGTGTTAGCCATAGATTTGTTATTAGGATTTATTATTTCCTAGTTTTTTTATTATATTAGTTTATTAGTTGACTATTTTACCCTTTACCCTAACGTTTGCATATAAAGGGACTTATTAGGTCTTGCAGAAGACATTGTTAATCCTTGATAATTTTTTATATCCTTATAATTCTTGAACTTGGTTCTTAATGAATTTAAGAGGTTTTTCTCAACCTTTGTTGTCTTTATCAATCATATCGATTGATTAATACAACTAGTTCTATTTTCTTGCTATGTAATATCCTAATAACGAATCATTCATATCCTTTATTTTATTACATTTGATCATTGAAAACCCACAAAAATCCATAAAATTCACAAAACTTAAAAATCTAATAATTATATATTTCATATTCTCAGAGGAATCTGTGGTATAACTTTAATACAGATTTTATCCCATATCATTTTGGTATTGGAGTTACGGATCGACACAAGTAAGATTCAATTCTCATATTTGTTGAATTTACTGTAGGTGCCTTGGAGATCTAAAGCATGGTGACTTAGTAAAAAATTAAGATTTTGATAGAGATTTTGTTTCTTGAGAGACAAGTTATTGTCTATATTGACTTACCTAAGAAAGAAGAAAATGATCTCTTCCAATACTGTGTGAGTTTACATGGTTAAGGTTGTTTGGGATTGTCTTTTTGATATTGCATATTGTTGGGCTGTGATTATTGCGTGTGGCGATTGTCTGCTAAGGTTTGTGTGGTGTGATGAGGGCTAGGTTACTATTATTAGGTCAAGTGTGGTTAAGTTGAATAAAAGCATGACTAGCAAATATCTTTGTGGAATTGACACCGTAATGCCCAGAGGGTACCTTAAACGTGGCAGTCCGCTGCATATAACATTAAAGCTATATGAATGACAATCGTAGTCATGCAGGAGCTTGATATCATATGCAAGCGTTGCTTCTAAGATAGTAGGAGACTCACAGGGGTGTTACGTTTAAATAGATAGCAAAAGCAAGCATAAACTTAAATATATAAACATAAGATCTTCATTCCATAATAAGTTCGTACATCATCTTAGGGGCATTCCCCCGCCTTAAAGTCTTTAATCAACTATACTAATAACAAAATAAACATAACTATCACATACGTCTACTATAGAGATTTTTCCTAGAAGTCTATATTCAAAACTAAAAATACATAAACTTCCTCCAAAAACTCCTAGTAGCATAAGCTCATACCTGACACACTGGGCTCCTCGGGGCCAACCATAGATAATCATACTGTAATAGAAAACTATAAGGGTATAAGCAAATCTAGCTTAGTGAGATAATTCCTAACTATATAACATTTCATATGACAACCAAGTATTTAATTCAAGCATATGTAATGCACAATCACATGATCAACCAAATACACAAGATTAACCGGAAATAGAGTGTAGCATGGATTTAACGCCCTCCATGACAAGGGTTGGGTGGTTACAGGCCCATACGACCATCAATATTGCAGATTTACCGGCTCCTTGCTTGCCCTGTAGACTTCCTGGCTCCTACTGGCCCATGTAGACTTACCGGCTCCTACTAGCCACCACTACCACTTCCTCGTTTCCCACACGAAGAATAGTAGTGAAATAAATGCGACTCACAAGTATGATATGCATGAATGAATTTCAATTTAACATTTAACCATATAAGTTGATTCATGTTAAAGGTGATCAACCATAATTTCATCAATCAATACAAAAGTCACACTTTTTTTAACATATCATCTTTCGATATACTTAATTTTCATTCAAAATTATTTCATAACATTGTTCATTTTCTTTTCCTAAATTTCTAGTTCCACTAATTACAAGCACAAACAAGGAAATGTACTTAGGAAAAGAATTACTCACTCCATAATCGGTAGGTCTAATCGAAATAATCCTCTGGATAGATCTGGGTCCCTCGTCACCTAAAAGATAAAATACCCAAAATAAGTCTTTCATAAAACTTCTATTCTTGAAGATTCTAAATTTCTCTTAAATCGCGGTAAAAATCGTTTATAGAAGAAATTCCAACTTAAAATGGCCATAACTTGCTCATTTTAACTTGGAATTTCGCGTATAATATACCGTTTTCTACCTACTCGAAAAGATCTACGCATTTCTAAGCTTATTTTCATAAAACTATGTCGTATGGGTTTCGAAAACACAGCGACCAGATTTGCCACGAATTTGTAAAAACTTGTTTTCCTTCTTGTAAACAAAGCTCATTTGAAAAGATAAATATTTCAAGTATTTTGCAAACTTTTTGAAAGGTATATACATATATGTAATGACTCATAACCAATGTATGAAGTAAATGAAGTTGTCTCAACTTATGGGAAGTAAGATTTCAAAAGACTTTGAACTTGAGATTTTATTAGGATTTTACTTTTGAAAGACCTTGAGTTGTTTGTGATAAATATTCTTTTTCTAAATTTAATTTCTTTAAATTCCTAAGGAGTGGTTTTGTTTTCTAAACTTAGATTCCAACGATTTGGTAAAAGTTATGACAATTTTCTCACAAGAATATTTTAGTTCCTTGGTTTCTTGGGATTATTTAATTTTAATGAAAAGGGGTTCTACTTGAAAAAGATGAAGTTATTGTAAAACTTTTGTTTACTTCATAAGTCTTTTGTATGTTTGCAAAAATCTCTTCCTCTAAACATTAACCATATTTTTATTTCTAGAGGAAAACTTTTTATCTTAAGAAAACATTTCCTTCATTTATTTTGTTGAGACAAAACCATTATGTTCATGCATGAATATGAATCATAAGCTATGAAAATATGAAAAGAACATAATAACTTAAAAGAATAAGCATATAAAGAAATAAATCAAGTATTGGGACCTTAGCTTCATCAAGGTACCCCGGGACTAAGAAAAGACTAGTCCGAAAAAGAAAAGAAAATGTTTTGACTTGATGAACAAGTCTAGACTAGAATGACTAGTCTTAAAAACAACTTGAAATAAATAAATTAATGAAAGGTAAATAAATTGCAAGATAATGAGCTTATATGCTCTAAATAATATATATAGCTATATAGATATATTAGATAGTAATAAACATAAAGAAAACATAAAGGAATTTGTGATTATGAACAAAAACAAAGTATGAACCTATTGTTGCTTTCTTAACCTTCATGGTTTTAGAAAACACACTAAGTTCATACTAAGTAGATGAACATAAAGAAATCTTGAATTTTCTTGAAGAAAGTTTACCTAAAGAAGATGAACTAAAGAGAACTTCTTGGAAGACTTTTTGGAGAGATTGAGAGAAATTTTGAGATAGTAACTTTAGTGAAGAAGTGGTGTGAAAGAAGTGAAGGTATGAGGGGTATTTATAGGAAAATGTGAGAGATTAATTTGTGTTAATTAAATAATTGAAAAATAAAACAAATTGGGAAGAAGAAGGGGCCGGCGCTACTTCTGCATGGGGAAGAGAAAATTTTGATTTTTTTGTTATTTTGTTAATTAAAAGTAAGAAATGAAAGATGTGAAGTTGTATTGGAAATGAAAATGTGTAAGAAATAGGTGTAATGGTTTGTAAGAGTAGGTTGTAAGAAAAAGTAGAGATAGATGAATATAGTAGTAGAATAGTAGAAAATAGTGTAATGTAAAAGTAGACATGACAATTTAATACCGGTAGTAAGAAAATACGTGTATAAAAGCGATATCTGATATTTTTAGCTACCGAAAAATTACGAAATTGATATTTTTGGAAATCTCATTTTTACGAGTCTAACGGTATATTCGGAATATTTTTCCTATTCGGGCTTCGGACACGTTTTTCAAGAACTATGTCCGATCGGGTTCGAAAGGACACTCGAATTCCTTCAATTGATATTTTTATATAACTTATAGCTATTATGAACTATGATAGCTAACTTTTCCAACTTCGTTTTCTAGGGCTTGAGAAAACGGCAATGCCGGAGAGCTTGAATTACGGTAAACTAGGGTTTTGGTTGACTTAAGAATCGTTTGACTTTGATTAGGGTTTAGGTCTTTAATTTGGATCCAGAATTCGGGGACTTACAACCTACCCCCCTTAAAGAAGTTTTGTCCTCAAAACTTGAAATTCATACCTGATTCCTGAACAGACTCGGGTACTTCTGGCGTATGTCGCTTTCTGCCTCCCAGGTTGCTTCCTCGTGTGAGTGGTTTCTCCATAAAACCTTCACATACTTGATCTCTTATTCGGAGCTTCTGCACCTTGTGATCCAAGATTTGAACTGGGTGCTCCTCATATGTGAGATTTTCTTTTAGTCGAACAGGCTCTAGCTCTGTAATCCTGGTAGGGTCCGGCACATGTTTCCGTAAACTGATACATGAAACACGTTATGGATTCCAGATAGGTTGGGAGGGAGTGCCAGACGATAAGCAAGATTTCCCACTTTTTCCAACACTTCGAAGGGTCCAATGTAGCGTGGGCTTAGCTTTCCTTGGGCTCGAATTCGGTGGATACTCTTGATGGGATTTACTTTTAGTACACATGATCTCCAACTTCGAATTCAAGCACACGTCTCTTCATATCTGCCCAGCTCTTTTGCCTATCTTGAGCTTCTTCATTTTTCTTTGGATAACCCGCACTTTGTCAGCCGCATCTTGCACCAAGTCAGGACCAATGCTCAACTTTTCTATATCGTCCCAAAACAAAGGTGATCGACATCTTCTACCATACAATGCTTCATAGGGTGGCATCTGGATCGTGGAATGTAGCTGTTATTATAGGCAAACTCTAGAGGTAGGTGTGCGTCCCAGCTACCTTTAAACTCTATACGCAGGCTCGCAGCATATCTTCCAACGTTTGTATTGTCCTCTCCGATTGACCGTCCGTCTGGGTGATAAGCAGTACTGAAATGTAGCTTAGTTCCCATACACTTTGCAAACTCATCCAAAATTTGGATACAAACCTTGGGTCCGGTCGGAGACTATTCCAGCGGGTACTCCATGCAAGCGTACTATTTCTCTTATGTACATTCTTGCCAACTTGTCCATAGAGTACGTCATGTTCATTGGAAGAAAATGGGCCGTCTTCGTCAATCGATCCACGATGACCCAAATCGCATCATATCCAGCCGACGTCCTTGGCAATCCACACACAAAATCCATCGTGATTTGGTCCCATTTCCACTCGGGTATTGGCAGGGGTTTCAGAAGTCCACCAGGTCTTTGGTGCTCCACTTTTACTTGTTGGCATGTGGGACATTTCAACACATAGTCTGCTACGTCTCTCTTCATGCCGTTCCACCAATAGTGGCTCTTCAGATCTTGGTACATCTTCGTTCCTCCTGGATGCATGGTGTATCCGGAGTGATGTGCTTCTTCCATGATTTCCTTTCTTATGTCCTCATCATCCGGAACACATAACCTGCCTTTCATCCTCACCACTTCATCCTCATCTATGGAAAAATCAGTGTACCTTCCTTCCTGCACTTCTTTCTTAATTTTAAAATTGCCTCGTCATATCGCTGGGCCTCCTTGATTCTTTCTACTAAGGTGGGTTCCATGACAAGGTTGGCAATCTCCACTTCCACGCTTTGCCCTATAAATTCAATGCTCATTCTTTCAAATTCTTTTATCAACTCTTTCTTATCAGTGAGCAAAGAGGCTACTTCCCCATAATTTTTCCTACTTAGGGCATCTGCAACTGCATTTACTCTCCCTGGACAGTAGTTGATTCCAAGGTCGTAATCCTTGATGAGCTCTAACCATCTCCGTTGCCGCATGTTCAGCTCCTTTTGTGTAAAAAGATATTTGAGGCTCTTATGATCGGTGTAGATCTCACACCTTTGTCCATATAAGTAATGCCTCCACAACTTTAATGCAAACACAACGGCGGCTAACTCCAGATCATGGTAGGATAGTTTTGTTCATGGGGTCGGAGCTGTCGGGATGCATAAGCGATTACCTTTCCGTCTTGCATAACACACATCCGAGTCCATTCCTTGACGCATCACTATGCACTGTATAGGACTTTCGGGGTCTGGTAGAATTAAAATGGGGCAGAGACAAGTCTTCTCTTTAGCTCCTGGAAACTTTGCTCCCTCTTGTCTGTCCAGATGAACTTCTCCTCCTTTTGGGTTAGCTGAGTGAGGGGTTTGGCGATGGTTGAAAAATTCTTAACAAACTTCCTATAATATCCAGCCAAACCGAGAAAACTCCTCACTTCAGTAACTGTCTTAGGCTGTTTCCACTCCATTACTGCCTTGATCTTCTCAGGATCTACCGATATTCCTTCTCCTGATACGACATGTCCTAAGAAGGATATCTTATCCAGCCAAAAGTCACACTTAGACAGCTTAGCGTACAACTTGTGCTTACGCAAGGTCTGTAACGCCATTCTTAAGTGTTCTCATGTTGTTCTCCGTCTTTGAGTAGATCAGGATATCGTCGATGAAGACTATCACGCACTTATCCAAGGGGTTTATATATTCGGTTCATGAGATCCATAAAAGCTGCTGGTGCGTTGGTTAATCCAAAAGGCATCACTAGAAACTCGTAATGTCCATAGCGAGTCCTAAAAGCTGTCTTTGGTACGTCTTCAGGTTTAATCCTCAACTGGTGGTATCCTGACCGTAGATCGATCCTTGAAAAGACACTTGCTCCTTGAAGCTGATCGAAGAGGTCATCTATCTTGGGAGTGGATACTTGTTCTTGATGGTAACCTTATTAAGCTCCGGTAGTCGATGCATAAACGCATGGAACCATCCTTCTTCTTTACGAACAATACTGGTGCTCCCCAAGGTGACACACTTGGTCGGATAAATCCTTGATCCATTAAGTCCTGTAGTTGAGTCTTTAACTCCTTCAGTTCTACTGGTGCCATTCGATAGGGTGCTTTTGAGATCGGGTTCCGTATTGTTAATAGGTCAATTTCGAAATCTATCTCTCTCTTGGGTGGCAATCCAGGCAATACGTCCGGAAACACGTCTGGGAACTCTTTAACTACGGGTATGGATCCAAGCTCAGGCTTTTCCTCTTCTTCTTCATCCAGGTTACTAATGTTGATTTCATCCTCATCCACCAACTCGAATGAGTTTAACTTCACGTGGACTCTCCTCTAAACACTACTTCACATCCACTTTGATCTTTAAACCTCACTTCCTTTTGTTTGCAATCCACTAAGGCTTTGACAGATGTTAACCAACTCATACCCAAGATGACTTCGTATTTGCTCATCTCCAAGATTATTAGGTCACACTTAGAGTGACTCCCTTGTATCTCCATTGGACATCCTTTGAGCATTTCCTTTGTCGTTACTATGCTTCCGGTGGGGGTTTTAACTCGAAAACCAGTAGCAATAGTATCTATGGGTAACCCAATTCGCTTGGCCAGGCTAACGGTGATAAAGGAATGGGTAGCTCCCGTATCGAACAAAGCATAAGCGGGTTGACTAGCTATGAGTATGTGTCCTGCACTCGAATTTTTATACTAATTACGAGACTGGTATACTTAAGCTAATCGCGGGTATTAAAACTTTATACTTGTACCGTAGGTATTGAACGTAGGAAACTTAACAAATTACATCAAAGAAAAGGGTTTCGATTCTGACCTGTCACCAATCCAAAATCTGAGCCATATCTCCATCTACAGCGGCGAGCTCTGCTCCTTCGTCATCAGACTCCTCGCATACCCACTGTCCTTCCAGGTTGTATATCCTCATTCCGTGGACAGCTGCTCCAGATCGGCTTGGGTTGCTTCCTCCGCTTCCGTTCTTTGCCGATGCCACTCCTCCCACTGACCCAAATGGTCTAGCTGGGGCATTCTTTCTTTGTGGGCATTCGTTGGCGAAGTGCCCGGTTTGCTTGCAAACGAAGCAAACAGTAGAAGCCTTCTTTGGGCAATCACCTATCTTGTGGCTGGGGTCTCCACAAAAGTAGCACTTGTGTTGCAACAGCGGGCACCTCTTTGGATAGTGCTCTTCCTTGCATTTCCAGCAGGTCACCTTGATCTTGGATGTGTCCTTATTGCTAACAGCACTTCCTCGGAAGCTGTTGAAGGGCTTGAACCTTTTACTCTGAAAACTGGGGTTATAGCTATCCTGAGCTCTCTTGCCGAACACGAAGGTCTTTCTCTCAGGGGCTTTGCTCTTCCTTTTCTTTGCTCCCTCAATGATACGAGCCCTTTCTACCAACTCTCGGAGGGTCCTCAGATCTAACTCCTCCAGACGCATCCTTATATCTTCATCCAGGCCACTCAGAAATACTTGCCTCTTAGCTCCTCACTATGCTTGAAGGACTCAGGCGCGTATTGAAGCAGTCGGCTAAACTCCGTCTCGTACTGCTCTATTGTCCTTCCCTTCTGGGATATATGGAGAAAGTCTCCACTATACTGTACTCTTAAGCTCCCAGGGAAATAGTTGTCCAAAAACTCTCTACGAAAAGCTGCCCAGGTCACGGGTGGCAACAATTCCCTGCTTTTCGACTCCCACCATATCTAGCATTGAACCGCAACATGTATGTGCCATAATCCAGCGTAGATGATGGGGAACTTCGTAGCGGCGAACGATTTCGATCTGGGCTAGCCAGTCTTCAGCTTCGTCTGGCTTTCCAAAATTTCCGTCGAAATATCTGTTGCTTTTTATGAAGTCCGGCAAGGAACTTCTGTAAGGTCGTGGCGGTGGTGGTGCTGGTAAAGGGGCAGTATGCGACTCAGCTTCTGGGGCTGCAGGTGCTTCAACGGTTGCTTCTGGTGCATTTGCAGCAGGCGGTGGCACATTTTGTGCATTTTGCATGAAATTATTGACCAACCCTGCTAGTTGGTTGATGGCGGCCCACACATCTCCTTGTTGATTGGTGGGGGATTTGGTGCTTGTTGTCCTGCGGAGGATTCTCCGGTTCTGCTGGTATATTATTAGAAGCGCGACGTTCGCGTCTTCTACCTCTCCTACCACGTCTGTTAAATTTTATACTTCTTAAATTTTCGCAACAAGGAAAAGATCGGAAATATCGAAATTCCATAGAAATAATTAAACAATCAAATCAGAATCATCAAATCAACATAAAATTCTTGCATTCAATAAAAAGAGGAAATTAATAATCCTTACATAACTTGGAGAAGGTGGAAACCATTCTCATCAAAAGATAATTGTTCAAATAAAACATAGAAAAGCAAATCATTAATGCATTAAGACAAAGATAAGCCTAGGAAAAGGCTATGTTGGACTCGTGGTTATGCTCCATTTCTTCCTTCTTCAACTTCTTCTTTTCACGGGGATGGTGCTGGGTTCATACTCCTGCTGGTGGATCCTTTGTGCCGTTTGACGAATTGTCGCAGATATTGACTAACCGTCATCCTCTTTCCTCGTATCGTGAGGTGATCTCTGCTTGATGGCCAAACTTCGTCATGTACGGAAATCCTTTCTCCACGGGTCGTGCCATTCGTTTCCTCTTGTCCTTCTTCTTCCTCCGGTGCCATTGCCATTGTGGGGGTCTGGGATCTGCTTCTCAGGAATCTATTTGGATCAAAAGCATTGTTTCTTCTCCCTCCTCCTCAGAATCGGAAATCATTACTGGGTTATTCCTTGCAATGGTCTCCATGGGTACATCTTGGCTCAGCCTTCGGGGAGGTGCCTGACTGGGGATCAAAGGGCTGTCTTCCCAGAGGGATGCAGACTGGGTCTCCTCAGGCTCCGAGTCTTCATTCTGATCTCCTTCCATGCTACCATTTGTCTCTCCATTCCCTTCGTTTGCTTGGGCCTCCTCCATGATGAAGTCCTCATCGGGATAACATCTAGCTGCATTCCGACGGAGTTGGGCTGAGTATTGTACTCTGATGGCGTAGGGACAATCCGTCGGTAAGCGGCATACCAATAGAATCGCTCTTCGGCATCTGCCTTCAGCCAGTCCGTATGATCCGCTAACTCATCATGTGCGTAGATGTATAGAGGTCCTAGCTTATTCCAGGTCCGGAAGTCTGGTTCCTGTCGTCCGTCCTCCGCTTTCAAGATGAAGGTCATTTGTTGCAGCATGGTCTCCCGGTACATGAAAACCATCATTCTTTCGACCACATAAATGACTTCTACGTCACTCCATCTCCGATTGCTTACAGCGTCGAATCTCAGCTCGTTGGGTAAGTTCCTCCACAGGGAATGTCTCAATCCTTTCTTCCATAACTTGAACATTTCGCGGGCGGTCCTGGGCCTTCCGACTAAAGCGAACTCCTCACACAGGACCCTCAGTCTAAGACGGTAGTTCACGAAGGTCTCGTCATGGTCTTTAAGGAATTGTCGGGATTTTTCTTTGACCTCAGGGAAAGTCAACTATCAAGCAAAACAAAAGGGGATCAGATCTTAAGCTAGAGTTTCTATCTTGTTACTATCTATCTTAAGGTCTATTTCTACTATCTTATGTCTAAAACTTGCGCTCTGATACCA
Organism: Combretum micranthum; assembly: GCA_024138025.1. Lineage (NCBI taxonomy): Eukaryota > Viridiplantae > Streptophyta > Magnoliopsida > Myrtales > Combretaceae > Combretum > Combretum micranthum. The sequence goes on from JAMXBD010005371.1 coordinate 11,050, forward strand.
ACTTAAACTGTCACGCCCCAGAGGGTACCCTAAACGTGGCAGTCCGCCGCATATAACATTAAAGCTAATGAATGACAATCCGTAGTCACGCAGGAGCTTCGATATCATATGCAAGGCGTGCTTCCAAGATAGTAGGAGACTCACGGGGTATTACGTTTAAATAGATAGCAAAAGCAAGCATAAACTTAAATATATAACATAAGATCTTCATTCCATAATAAGTTCGTACATCATCTTAGGGGCATTCCCCGCCTTAAAGTCTTTAATCAACTATACTAATAACAAAATAAACATAACTATCACATACGTCTACTATAGAGATTTTTCCTAGAAGTCTATGTTCAAAACTAAAAATACATAAACTTCCTCCAAAAACTCCTAGTAGCGTAAGCTCATACCTGGCACACTGGGCTCCTCGGGGCCAACCATAGATAATCATACTGTAATAGAAAACTATAAGGGTATAAGCAAATCTGCTTAGTGAGATAATTCCTAACTATATAACATTTCCATATGACAACCAAGTTTAATTCAAGCATATGTAATGCACAATCACATGATCAACCAAATACACAAGATTAACCGGAAATCAAGTGTAGCATGGATTTAACGCCCTCCATGACAAGGGTTGGGTGGTTACAGGCCCATACGACCATCAATATTTGCAGATTTACCGGCTCCTGCTTGCCCTGTAGACTTCCTGGCTCCTACTGGCCCATGTAGACTTACCGGCTCCTACTAGCCACCACTACCACTTCCTCGTTTCCCCACACGAAGAATAGTAGTGAAATAAATGCGACTCACAAGTATGATATGCATGAATGAATTTCAATTTAACATTTAACCATATAAGTTGATTCATGTTAAGGTGATCAACCATAATTTCATCAAATCAATACAAAAGTCACACTTTTATTTAACATATCGTCTTTCGATATACTTAATTTTCATTCAACAATTATTTCATAACATTTGTTCATTTATCTTTTCCTAAATTTCTAGTTCCACTAATTACAAGCACAAACAAGGAAATGTACTTAGGAAAAGAATTAACTCACTCCATAATCGGTAGGTCTAATCGAAATAATCCTCTGGATAGATGATCTCGGGTCCCTCGTCACCTAAACATGAAATACCCAAAATGAGTCTTTCATAAAACTTCTATTCTTGAAGATTCTAAATTTCTCTTAAAATCGCGGTAAAAATCGTATAAAGGAAATTCCAACTTAAAATGGCCATAACTTGCTCATTTTAACTCGGAATTTCGCGTATAATATACCGTTTTCTACCTACTCGAAAAGATCTACGCATTTCTAAGCTTATTTTCATAAAACTAGTCGTTTGGGTTCCGAAAAGATAGCGACCAGATTTGCCACGAATTTGCAAAAACTTGTTTTCCTTCTTGTAAACAAAGCTCATTTGAAAAGATAAATATTTCAAGTATTTTGTAAACTTTTTGAAAGGTATATACATATATGTAATGACTCATAACCAATGTATGAAGTAAATGAAGTTGTCTCAACTTATGAAAGTAAGGTTTTAAAAGACTTTGAACTTGAGATTTTATTGGAATATTTATTTTACTTTTGAAAGACCTTGAGTTATTTGTGATAAATATTCTTTTTCTAAATTTAATTTCTTTAAATTCCTAAGGAGTGGTTTTGTTTTCTAAACTTAGATTCAACTTTTGTAAAAGTTATGACAATTTTCTCACAAGAATATTTTAGTTCCTTGGTTTCTTGGGATTATTTAATTTTAATGAAAAGGGTTCTACTTAGAAAAGATGAAGTTATTGTAAAACTCTTGTTTACTTCATAAGTCTTTTGTATGTTTGAAAAATCTATTTCCTCTAAACATTAACTCCATATTTTTATTTCTAGAGGAAAACTTTTTATCTTAAGAAAACATTTCTTCATTTATTTTGTTGAGACAAAACCATTATGTTCATGCATGAATATGAATCATAAGCTATGAAAATATGAAAAGAACATAATAACTTAAAAGAATAAGCATATAAAGAAATAAATCAAGTATTGGGACCTTAGCTTCATCAAGGTACCCCGGGACTAAGAAAAGACTAGTCCCGAAAAGAAAAGAAAGAATTGTTTTGACTTGATGAGGACAAGTCTAAGACTAGAATGACTAGTCTTAAAATCAACTTGAAATAAATAAATTGCATGAAAGTAAATAAATTGCAAGATAATGAGCTTATATGCTCTAAATATATATATAGCTATATAGATATATTAGATAGTAATAAACATAAAGAACATAAAGGAATTGTGATTATGAAAAAAACAAAGTATGAACCTATTGTTGCTTTCTTAACCTTCATGGTTTTAGAAAACACACACTAAGTTCATACTAAGTAGATGAACATAGAAAGGAATTTCTTGAAGAATTTACCTAAAGAGATGAACTAAAGAGAACTTCTTGGAAGAACTTTCTTGGAGAGAATTGAAGAGAAATTTTGAGAGAGTAACTTTAGTGAAGAAGTGGTGTGAAAGAAGTGAAGGTATGAGGGGGTATTTATAGGAAAATGTGGGAGATAATTTGTGTTAATTAAATAAATGAAAAAAAACAAATTGGGAGAAAGAGGGGCCGGCGCAATTCTGCATGGGGAGAGAAAATTTGATTTTTTTGTTATTTTGTTAATTAAAAGTAAGAAATGAAAGATGTGAAGTTGTATTGGAAATGAAAATGTGTAAGAAATAGGTGTATGGTTTGTAAGAGTAGGTTGTAAGAAAAAGTAGAGATAGATGAATAGTGTAGAATAGTAGAAAATAGTGTAATGTAAAAGTAGACATGACAATTTAATACCGGTAGTAAGAAATACGCGTATAAAAGCGATATCTGATATTTTTAGCTACCGAAAAATTACGAAATTGATATTTTTGGAAATCTCATATTTTTACGAGTCTAACGGTATATTCGGAATATTTTTCTTATTCCGAGCTTCCGAACAGGTTTTTGAAGAACTATGTCCGATCGGGTTCGAAGGACACTCGAATTCCTTCAATCTGATATTTTTATACAACTTATAGCTATTACGAACTATGATAGCTAACTTTTCGAACTTCGTTTTCTAGGGCTTGAGAAAACGGCAATGCCGGAGTTAAACGATTACGATAAACTAGGGTTTTGGGTGACTTAAGAATCCGTTTGACTTCTGATTAGGGTTTAGGTCTTTAATTTGGATCCAAAAATTCAGGGACTTACAGACACAATAATTGAATTACTACATGAAATTGAGATGAAATTGCTTGAGTTTAATGGTCATTGGTCCTTAAGAGATCTTCAAGATTAGCAATTCCAAGTAGACCAAATTATTATAGACTTTTCATACTCTAGTTGTTGATTTAGGGCATATCATCGTAAGAAATTAACCAGACTTGTGAGGTTGCAATGTCAAAATATTATATTAGAGTTAACATTGAATGGGTATTGTAATGATATTACATGGGGGTCTTATGAAAAGATTCATAAGGAGAAGATTTGTGCCACCTAATTATCAAGATGAACAAAATTATCTTTATTGTATGTTAAAAGAAGGATCTACGAGGGTTAGAGAATATGCCTAAGTGTAATACTCTTAAA
>JAMXBD010005372.1:0-14609 GCA_024138025.1 Combretum micranthum
TCAACGCCTGCAAATTTGCCGGTGTAGGATTTAACGCCGCCGGCTTTGAAGTCTAACGCTGCCGGTGTTGAATAACTTTTCAGACCAGAATCGTGTTCCTTAACGCTGGCAAATTTTGCATTCAACGCCGCCGGCGTTTGGAACCGGCGTAGAACCCTGCAGCTCAAATATGTTTTCGTATATTAGCCGTAAATTTTCATCCAATCTCCGATTGAGATGATTCAAGTTGCGTTGGAAAGATAAGAAAGAGATCTAAAACTTTCATGTTTTAAATTTTTACAAATTCGAAACGTATCAGTGCTTAAATTTTACATCTTTCCAACTGATACATTTCCTAAATAAAGTTAAAAACTTGTTTTTGATTGATTTATAGGTATTTGCTTTACCAAATGGATATATTTGATCTAAAATGAGATAGATATATGATAATTGATGAATTATGATGATTAAATGATATAATTTAACATGATTTAAATATATTTATAGATTTAACAAATTAATGAATTTTCATGAGAGTTAAGCTAAAACTAGTTTGTTATATATATGATTTCCTTTACTTATTTTAAAAATCTTGTGATGATTTATTGAATTTCTTTGGATGATAATGTATGAGATTGGTTGATATTGAGCTTGAACTAAGTGTAAAATATAATAATTCTGTTGAACAGTATTGATTCTCGCTCGGCCGTCCCTATTAACTCCCGAGCTAATACAGTACGCAGTAACCTGCTTGTCTCTGTTAGGATAGGCATTTATAAAACTTAAATATATGATAACAAAACTTAAAAGGTGATTATTGCTTGTGTTTTATGCCGTTAAAATCCAATTCCTCCTACGCCAGGTCATGTATGAACCTAACGGCGACCCCTCATAGTTTTGATGATTTGGGATGGAAGTTGGTATCCGGTTCGGGGAGCGGCTCCTTGCTCGGTTTGAGCACGATAGATCTAGGCGCTTAGGCCACTCCTGTCATTTGAGATGACTTTCATTAAGTGGTACGGCGGGTAGTCGACGGGGGGTATAGATCGATGAAAATTTATTTAAACTTGGTAGGAAGTACCATAGTTTAGTTCAAACGTTTATGAGAACGGGTGAACTATATTTTATGATATGGACTGAGTATAAATAAAGCTAAGTAACTGCTATTAACCCTAGAGGAAGCTACTTTTCTCTTTGACTTAAACGATATCTAGACGGTATGAGTACCCTACTACTTAAATCAACCCCCTGAGCGTCCGAGTGTTACTCAGGTCCCCTCGCGATCCCTGTTGTCCGGAGTTTGAATACTCCCGTGTTGATTGATTAATGAAATTAAAGAATAATTGAATGGATGTTGCATATTGCATTTAGACTAAGCTTATGTGCTTCATCTCGCTTTTGTATTCGTTGCAGTGTACTGGGCCTCTGGCTCATTCTTTAACAATTTCAGGTGATGACCTGGACGAGTCCTATGCGAGCATGGGTTATGGCTCCGATTTGAGGACTTCTTGAGGAATATGAGGACTAGAGTTTGACCAGGACTGGATGGAACCGTTCTTTTTGTAATAGACTAGATAGTTAGTTAGAGTGGATGTTTGTAAAGCTTTGTTAAGCTTTATATTTTGTTATTTTGTTTAAGGCTTGTAAGAAGTCTGTGGATGTAATATATGTATGTATATATCTAGCTGATCTGCCTTTGTTTGAAGTTGTGTATATATATGTTAATATGCTTTGAAAAGCTATAAGTAATTATTTCTCAAAATGATTTATTCCTTAAGATTAGGTGAACAATTCATCCAAACAATCCTTTTAGACAACCTTGCATATAATTCTGCAGATTATATGCGGTTGGGGAACTGCTGTTGCTTATTTCACTAGGGTAATAGCGGGTCCTTACATAGACGACATGGCATCGTGAGTACTTCCCGTAATTTCTTCATAGTCTTGATTGTGCTTGTAAAATTAGTTGCACTAGAATTTAGGCAAAATCAAAAGGAAGTGTATGATAATATGTGAAAGAATACTAAGATATCGAGACTCGATTTGTTTTTTTTATAAATTGTATGTGCATTAATATCTTGAAGTGTTTGAAATTGGTTGATCACTTAAAGAAGTTTAAATGTAACCACTAAACTTTAATTAAAGAAACTATTCATACACTTCATATGTTGAGTCACATTGCATTCACTACTATACAATTGTGGGACAAGTGTATAATAGTGGTGGTAGAACGGTATATATATCATGTAAGTGGCGAGTAGGAGACCGGTAGAACTACTTAAATGATGGCTATAGGAGCCTGTAATAACTACAAGTTTTTGGTGGCTAGTAGGAGCCTGTAATAACTACAAATTTTTTATGGCGTATAGGAGCCGGTAAGATCTATAAAAGTGTTTTTAAAAGTTGTGGCTGTAATTGGCCTGAATACCCAACCCCGAATGAAGGGCGTAATTCATTCAACATATGATTCCCGTAAAGTCATATGTCTTGTATGCTCACGTGGTTGTTGCATTTCATATGTGTGAATAATAAACTTGGTTGATAATTTTCTTCGAGTATGAATTTTGGGATTTACTCACTAAGCTAGTTGTAGCTTATACCCCTATAGATTTGTTGAAACAGTATGCTAGTGGCCTAAATTGAGGATCATGACTTTAAGGAAGTCAGGGACGGATGATTAAGGATATGGAATCATACTGAAGAAAGTTTGTAAGGTTCTTTATATGTGATAACCTATATGATTAGGGACGTATATTTATTTGAAGATAATAGAAGAACATCCTTAAGAATTGAATTGTGATATGCTTATGTTTTATATTAAGTATTCTCTTTGCCTTGTTACTTATTTATTATCAATATAAATTGCGCTACTCCGATGCGTCCCCTTGGTTGTGATGTACGCCTTGTACATAATATGAAAGCCTTCATGACTAAGGTAGTCATTCCTAGGCTTTAGTATTGTGTACGGCGGACTGCCACGTTTAGGGTACCCCACGGGGCGTGACAGATATGCTTAGTATTCTTTCAATCAATATTTTTCTTAAAGATTTTTTAGCAAGAATTTCATCTTAACTTTGAAAAGAGAATAACAATATATAAAAATTAAGTTGTGTCACGCCCCGAAGGGTACCCTAAACGTGGCAGTCCCGTACACAATATTAAAGCCTAAGAATGACCACCTCAGTCACGCGAAGGCTTCCATACTATGTACAAGGCGTCTAACACATGGAGGAGACTCATCGGAGTAATGCATTTTATGTTGATACAACTTGAGAACAATGTAAAGGAAATTCAATTCACTATTCTTCAAAATACAACTCATTAACTTCAATTACAATTCATCAAAAGATTCTACTACATAAACTATTACAAGGCAAATAGGAAAACCTAGCTAATAACTTCAAACATTCTTATGTCTTGCCGGAACCCCGGAGTCATACCCGGCTCCAACCAATTCAGTCCCCACTTTGCATTCTTGAGATAACCTGTTCATTTAAACAACTATAGGGGTATAAGCTACACTAGCTTAGTGAGTGAAAACTTCCAGGATTACATTTATAACACATACAATCAAGTGATTAGTCAGACAAGTGATATGCATCAAACTCGTGAATTCAACAAACATATGACCTGCCGGAAATCATATGTGGATGGACTTGCGCCCTCCATCCCGGGTTAGCAGATTAACGAATCCTGCGGTACGACCGAGACCGTTTCAGCTTACGGACAACTATAAACTATAAAATCGTTTAAGGTACAACGATAAACCGACAAATGCTAATGCTCCATCCCCATCGTGTATGAATGAGTTCAATTTCATCTTCAATTCCAAATAATCAATTATACCAATTCTTTTAAGTGATCAGTCAATAATCGCAGACAATCAATTCTAATTCATCTATACAGGCAATAGTTAATCACTCGGCTTCGATATTCTTACATTCCATTTCTCATATCAACAACAAGCATACATCTTTCCCATTCGTCCCCATCATGCATATCCATTTTATCTTTACCAAATACCTAGTGCAACTATTATTACAATCACATACAATAAATGAAATCGGAAGTAATACTCACTCGGCCATTGGATCACCGGTCTCTTAGTACAAGTAATCCGGTGGTAGGGAATCGTCGATATCGGGGTCACCTAAAAAGGAAGAAATACCTAATAAGTATTTCATCACTTAACTAGTCCAAGCTATCTCATACAAACTATCAAATTCGTAATTCTCGTCCTAAGCGGGAATTCCAACTTAAAACGGCCATAACTTGGTCATTTTAACTCGGAATCTCGCAAATTATATATCGATTTCTATCTACTTCGAAAGATCTATCTATTTCTAATATTATTTTTAAGTTTTGAAAACATTTAGGTCTCGAACAGAGGGATCAGATCTGATCAGTAACGGTTTCCAATTCCGAAAAATAGTTTTGTAAATGTTTGTAATGTTTTTATTATACAAATTAGCCATACATGCAATATGAGTGATTTCCTAACATGAATGGCATGAAATGAGTTTCATGTATGCATGGTCTTGATGATTTTTGGTAAAAGAAAATTTTGGAACTCTTTATTTTGCAAGACTTCAATTATAACTACTTTTTGAAAAATCTAGTTTTCTAACTTTGGTCATTTCCATTTGTTTTGGATTTATTACTTAAGAAAATATAATTATTTTTGTTAAAATTAGTCTTCATTATATATTACTTATGACCTTCATTTCTTCATAAAAATTTCCATTTTACACTTGTTAAACATGTTTTCAAGTGGGGTTGATTCCAAAATCCGAATTTTACAAAAATTAGTTTTTAAGTGATTCCTTTAAATGAAAGTCATTTGATATTTAGAAAATTAGGGCTCAATCATACATAACCATTAAGGACTTCATTCTTACACAAAAATTTGCATTTTACACTTTACAAATATGTTTTCCAATATGGTTTACTCAAAAATCCGAATTTTAGAAAATCCACTTTTTGAATGATTCATTTGGGAAAAACTTGTTTAATGCATTAAATTTTAAGACTTTACTACATCTATTGTCTAAGGACTTCATTTAACACATAAAACTTGCAATTTGAGCTCAAATACTTAGTGATTACATATGCATCATCTCAAATTACGAATTTGACAATTTGATCACTAACTCAAAATTTTTCCATTTTAATTCCATTACTTGTTTACACATTACTCATGCCTAAACTTATTTTAACTTGTAAAAATCATTGCTTAATGATATCTATTACCTATATACTTCATTTTTCACATAAAACATGAGTTTTGGAGTTGATACATGGGTTCTAAAAATTGGTCTTGTTGGGATCCGAATTTACAAAATTTATTTTTGGTATCCTTTTGATAAAATCTATCTAAACTCATGAAAATCCATTCCTTACATATCATATCCTAAGCCTTTCATTTCTTAAATAAAAACTTCATTTTTGAGTTGGAAAACATGTTTTTAAAATAGGCCTTGGCCAAAATCCGAAAATAGAATTTTTTTTGAAAATAACTTTTGAAAATCACTTTTGATTATTGTAAAAAGAAGTCTTGATGATATACATATATTAAGCCTTCATTTTCTTAAGTAAAATTACATTTTGACACTTGGAATAGTTTTTAAATGGGGGTCTTGCCAAAATACGAATTCACAATTTTGTTTGAGTTTATAACTAAGATCTATAATTAATATGAACATAAACATAAAACAAATGCATGGTAATAAGCTATAAACATCATGGATCTAAACTTTCTTATCAAAATCTTTCATTTATGGTATCTATACCCTAAGCCCTTCATTTTAAATGAAAAATACATTTTAAGTTGAAAAACACTTTTCTAAATAGGGTTCCATTTTCATCCGAATTTTCAAAATCATTTTGTTGAAAATAAAATAGATCTTGAGTTTCCTACAACTTTCCTACCATCATCATATATAGCAAGTTGTTCATGAACATAAACAAAGATCTAATGCATCTATGAACTCAAAACTTTAGATCTAGTTTCTAAACTAGTTTTACATGCATGAATCACTAAGATAGACATGTGAATGCTAGATCTATGCATAAATCATAAGGAATAACAAAAATAACAACTTAAATAACAAGATCTATGGCATAAACAAAAATCAAAGCCATAAAAAGTTAGATCTACAAAATATAATAACTTTAAACAAGAAAATAATTATAATACAAGGTAATAAAAGTGGAGAAGAGAAAGATTTCATTTTTGGCATCATCATCCTAAGCTTTTAAGCTTATGGAAGTTCATTTGATGCATGAAACCTTCATTATACTTTACCTATATCACCTATGGAGCTTTGGGATGAAGATTTGCTTAGAAAATCTTTAAAAATGAAGTGTGGAAGCCATGGAAGAAGAAGGGGGCAGCTTTGTTTATTGGAGAAACATGAACAAGAAGAAGAAGAAAAGAGAGGAAATAGAGAGAGAAAAGGTTAAAGAATGAAAGAGGAAAAGAATAAATGAAGGAGTGAGAGAAATGAGTGTTTTAATTGTAATAAATGAGAGAAAAAAAATAAAACATGGGCAGCCAAGGGGGGGCTGCACGTGAATGGGGAGGAAGAGAGAGGAATTGTTGAAATTTGACTTGAATTAAATTGTGTAATTAATGTGTAATGTAACTTTTTGAAAAAGGATTGAAATATAATTAATTTTAGTCAAAATATGAGTGGATAAAGGACAATGGCAGCCATAAATAGGGTCAAAAATCTGCCATCAATTGTGGGATAATGTGTAGAAAGATTGAAGTGAAAAGGAAGTGATATGTGTAAGGTGTACTTGAAGGTATGGGTTGTAAAAGTACTTTATTAATAAAATAAATTAAAATAAAATAAAATTAGAAAATTTATTCCAAATATTTGTAGCAGATTTTTCATAATTAAATTTAAATAATTATTTGAATTATTTTAGTATTTTAACAAATACGTTACCGGTACGGTCAAAATACGCGAATATGGGCTATAAATAATATTTTTATAACCCGAAAAATTCTAAAAAATATTTTATGAAAAAATATTTTTAAAATATTTTTCAATTATTAAATTAATTTATTTTATTTTTAGTACGGGTCTTAAACAGAATCTGATCCCGTAAAGACCCGAAACGAACTAAATTTTAGAAAAACAAAATTTTCTATAACATATAAAATATTTATCTAAAAATATAAGGCTTTATAAGAATAATAAAATTTTATAATGAAATAAAAATGAATAGTGCAAAAGACTAATCAATTACCGGTAATAATGGAAATACGATAAAAAGGTTATAACTGTAACTTTTATAACCCGAAAAATTATATAACTGATATATTTAGAAATCTTATGAAATTACGAGTCTAACGGTACTATTGGTATATTTTTGATATCTCGAGCCCCGGGACACGCTTTTCGAAGTCTGTATCCGAACGGGTTCGAAATAGGTCAAAAATTTACCAATCTGATATTTTTAAACAAACTTATATTACTATGAGCTATTCTATATATTTAAACTACATCTCGGCCTCTAGGGTTAGGGGCACTAGATTGCCGGACTTACACTATTGTATTCCGGTTAGGGTTTCCGGGTGATTTTCCGGTTTAGACCTTTGCCAATTTGGAAACTGATATTTATGTTCATACAACATATTTAATTTGAGAAATTTATTTTAAATTTTATTTTTAAGTATTTAATATCTTTTAACGTTTTCGGAATTTTGAATTGGTTTCATTTCGAAAGTTAATCGTTATTTACTTTTTAATAATTTGTTTTTGGGCTTTATATTACCCGTTTTATAAGTCGGAGTTAAATATGGAATTTTTCGTACGTAGTGGTTTTGAATTTGAAGACCACTGAGTTCTTATTTTATTTTTAGATTTTCATTTTCTCAAGATTAAGAAGTTTTGATTCGTTCATGGTTAGGACTTGTCAAATTCGGTTTTAATTTGGAGTGATTTTTAGGGTTTATTTTCGAAGTTCATCTTAAAATTATTTATGAAATTTTCCAGGGCTTACAAGTTGTATAAAAATTTCTTAGTATGTGATTGTCAAAGTCTATAATGAATCTATTTAAGTTTTAAGAAGATATGGTTGAGTTAAAATCTTAAGTTCAATGCTAAAAATTCTATCTTCATGGAGTATTTAGTTCCGATTTATAAGCGAAATGAGTTTCTTTTATTATTTGAAGAAATTTTCATTACTACTACTTCTACACTTTATGATTAGCTTATCTTTTGAAAAGAATTTATTACAAACAAAACTTAGATCTTTTGTTGAAAATTCCTTTGTTAAGAAATCTAGTTTACTTCTCTTTGTTTAAGAAAGAACCCATTTTTTTTATTTTTATTTAAGACAACAACATTCTAATCATGCATGGATATGATTATGTAGCAATGTAAAAGGTAAGAATGATACATAGTAAGATAGAAAGAAATACTCATAAGCAAATAAACGTAATAATATGGTCAGCATTAGGAACCTTAGCTTCATCAAGGTATCTTGATCATGTATTGGGAGCCTTAGCTTCATCAAGGCCAACAGGGACTAAGAATAAACTAGTCTCAAAAGAAAAGAAAGAAAATCATTTTGACTTGATATGGATAAATCTAAGACTAGAAAGATTAGTCTTAATAATAGCATAAAATAAATAAATAAATTGCAAAGCATGAAAATAAATAAATAACAAGTGAGCTTATATACTCTAAAAAAATATATACATAATACTATATAGAAGTTATATTAGAGCAAATAATAATAATAACAACAACAACATAATAACAAATCATAATGTAAAAAATGAACATGAACAAAAACAAAACATGAACATATTGTTTCTTCTTTAACTCTCATGAGTTTAAGAAACATACACTAAGCTCATGCTAAGTTGTATGAACATGATAAAGAGATATAGGTAGGATTTTACCTGAGGTTTAATGAAGGATTTGAAAAGAGATGAATAGGTAGTGTGTTTGTTATTTTTCTTGAAGAGTGGTAGATGGTAGAGAGTGTTTTGAGAGGGGATTGTTGGCGAGAGGTTTTGAGAGAGAATTTTGGTAGAGTTGTCATGCCCTAAAACAGGGCCTAGTAGTATTATCCTGTAGTCATCATACCACGTGTGCACCCGTAATATGAGAACCGTCTTGTAAGTCAGATATTACAAGACTCTATCTTATATAATTGGTACATGTAATGTAGTCATAGTAATATATTATATAAATACTAAGGATTCCGATTTTCCTTAGTTTGCCAAAACCGCAGAGAATCGGTGTGCCTACCAATAATGAAATTGAGATCAAACCTATAAGATACAAGATCTTAATCAATTATACCATTTATCTAATTTATTTTTGAGACCAATACAATATATGAAACTATCTTCAACAAGATCTTTTGATGTAGCACTCTTCACTTATGCTTAACCCAATCTCAGCTAACGTTATACCTGCACAAAGACTGTTGGGGGGTGAGCGAACCACGGCTCAGTGAGATAACCTAACCAAACCACACATCAAACAATAACAAACAAGTATAATTACCAATCATATGCAATAATCAATCAATTATATGTACATTACAAGCTTGGATGATCTAGAATCCAAAGTAGGATGAAGATTTACGCCCTCTCATCGGGGTTGAAGGATCACAATGCTATGGCCCACCTACCCAGGAGAGACTAAGCATACAGGAATACAACAATACTCACTTAATTATCTATTTAAGTTAACCATATCTTAAATCTCTCATTTCCTATTTTCTGCCTTAGAAACTCCACTAAGTGTTATTCCTTTCAAAGCGATACTATAAAGCGGGTCCTTCGTTTACCATTTAGTTCCTATAGTACCGACAGCTCAAAGGTAACCTTGCGTTGATCTAATAGCTTTTAGCCTAGGTCAACCAAGCATTATCAATGGGTCGAAATACTAACACGTAGTAGGCTGCCACTTGCTCAAATGCTATTTTATGCAAATCGTGTAATGCATGATCTCTTTCTTTTATGGTGTCAAAATCTTTTTGTTAGGTTTAAGGTGATCATACAATTATAGACAAACATCAACATGCTCCATACAATTGTTATCATACAATGAAATTGTTAATTATAATAAGGTGTTTTGGTAATCCCACATACACCAAACAGCATGCAATTTACCCAAACCCACATGCAATTCAGTTTGATATGTTACTATCAATACAACTAACTACAAGCACAAACAATATGATAAGGTCAAAGTCCCTCACCTGTAGTCCTCGCTATATTGCTGTAATAAGCTACTGGTAGTCCAGAATCAATTTATATTCCTATGAAATGAAATAACATATATTTATTATTTTACGATTATTCCTGTAAGAGAAGTCTTCCTAAAATTAAGGGTGCTAACTTTAATCACCTAATTTTAAATTAAACTTAATTACTACGGTGTCTATTAATTTAATCGAATTCCTATGAATATCTAAATATTCTATATTTGATAAAGTTTCTATTATTTCTAAGGACTTTTTAAGGTTCTAACCTTTATAGTAAGAAATAATTATTTGTTATTTATTTTCATTTTGCTTCTCTTGATCTTTAATTTTTATCTATATTTTTATTTAGGGGTTTACTTTTCTTTAAGTTCTATCGCCTTATATAGAAGATTTTTATTTATTAAACATTTATCTCTCCACCTTATCTGTTTTTTATATTTAGTACTTTTATTTATTTAAGGACGCATTTTAGTATCTATACTTAAAAAAATTTTTTAATAAAATTGTATGTTTTATGGAGTTTGGATATATCAAATATGTACATTTACTGTTTAGTTATTTAAAATGAAATCTTAAATTTTATTTCTAAATTTTATACAATATGGTATATCATCTTTAATTTGATTAGTTGTTAGAGTTTTATATTTATTTGATCTTATCATGGTTTTTATATTATTTTTAGTTAATGGAAAATAGTGACTATTATTTATCTTTTATTGTTTAATTCTCGTAGAGTTCTTCTTAGTGTATATCATTTATTTATCTGGTAATTTTTTAGAGTTTACACTGCTCATAAATTAAGCTTTTAAAATTTGTATATTTTCTTTATAAAACAAATTTTTTATTAGTTACCAAAAATCATATCTTTTATTTATATAATCTACTAATCTTAGTATTAGTGATACTCATAAAAGTAGTAGTAATACTAGTATCAAAGATAATGGTGATTATATTAGTTTTAATATTACCACTAATAGTAAAAATAATTTTAATTGCAAAAACAATTTAATAGTTTTAGTAACAAAATCAATAATACTAATTTAGATAATATCAATAATCTTAATAATAATTTTAATATTACTACTAAACAACATTAGTGATATTAGTAATAATATAAGCGATAGTTACGAAAATAAATTTTAATGATAAAGTCAATATCAAAATATTTATTTATTTATTCATTTATTTATTTTTATATATCATTTCATTAATAACATAAGTAGTTCAAGTTTTTTCTATTATTTTTAGCTAAAACATAAATTATGGAATATTTATAATTATAAAAATTTTATTTGAAATAATAAAATTAATTTATCAATTACTACTACTACTACTACTATTATTATTATTAGTAGTAGTAGTAGTAGTAGAAGTAGTAGTAGTAGTAGTAGTAGTAGTAGTAGGTAACTACGGTATAGGGACATAACGTCCCAAATTTTATATCATATATATATTTTTTTTCTTATTTATTATTATTATATTATTATGAATGTATCGTTAATATAATATTATATATTAATGTAATTCCCATTGAAGGGATTTTGCTTCCAGGGGACGTGATTCACGTCCCCAAAACAATTGTTTTTTTTTAAATAATATTATATATATTAGTAATTTTATAAATAAATTCGTAATTGATAAAAAAAATTAATTTTTAAAACTTTTTACATTACTAAAACATATACTTATTTTCTATATCTTGTTTAGCTTATACTAATAAAACTAATATCAAAATTAATTAAAAAAATAGTAATATTCCAGAATTAATAAATACAATAATATTAATTAATTTATCTAACCAAGATTAATAAAATTATATTTTTCTGTATTTTCAATAATGCTAAAGTATCTACTTATACATATACTTAAATAACTATATATTAATAAAATAATTCTAAAAATTATAAAAAAATAATTTTCACTTTAGAATAAAATAAATATATATTTACTAGATTTTCGACCAACCAGAATTAATAAAATTATTTTTATAATTTTCTGCAAAATTCGTGTTACTATTCACGTGAAAAGTTCTAGGGTACTATTCATCATCTTCAACCTGGGTTCAAGTCCGATTTTGCATCATTTTACACATCCAAATCTATTTTAATTCATTCCTAAGCATTTATACATGATATTTCTACACATATATCAAGTCAAAACATCTAAATAACCCCATGATTCAAGAATTTCGAATTTGCATGGTGTATTAAGGTTTTCGAATTTACGTTGCTTGGAGCTTTATGTAACCATTTTTGGACTTTTCTTGGTGTTAGTTATGATCCTCATATCATCATAACATCATTTAGAATATTGTTTTAATACAGTTTTGATTTAAAACGAATTTAACGTACCGTAGTTTTTCTTGTCCTAAGCTTTAATGAAGCTTTAATGGAGTTTGTTTGTTTTTTGTTTTCAGTTCGTTTTGGTGGCTAGGGAGGAGTGGATTCGTTCTGGAAAATTTGAGAAATAAAGAGGATGGTTTGTTTCCTCATTAAGGTCATTAAATGTATATATATAGAAGAATGAAGGATGGAGTTGTAGCTGCATTTCTCCTTGAATTTTCTCCGAAATTGATCTCATTTGGCTGTTATTTCCACTTCAATTAATGCTATATTGAGTTGTCATTATTTGGTTGATCTTTTGGGTTGATTTAGTTGACAAAAGGATGCATTATTGATCCAAAAATCCGACTCCTCTTCCTCCGTAGCTTTCCTACCAAATTTCCACCCGAAACTTATATGTATATATTAATTTATTATATTACATAGTTGATAATTATTTTAGGTTTAGGATATATATATAAATAAATAAATAAAATAAAGAGAAGATGATGAATTTTATAACCAACAATGGTATAAGGAGGGGGTAAAAATATAAAGTTGTGAAAAAAATTAATTTTACGGGTTTAAGTGATACGTATGTTAAATACTTATTTGGTAATATTTTTAGATGAGAAGTTCAATATTCACGTTATTAAATATTCTAAATACTATGGTATACATAGAATTTCCATTAAAGATTTGTATATGTGTTTGAATTTTCGCTTTTTGTTGAAATCTTTTCGCATCCAGAAGAGAAGTTCAAATTGGAAAGCAAATTCAGTACGTAATACGTAACAAAACAAAACAAGGAAAAAAATGCAAGTGAGTTAGGATGTATGAAAATATAAAAGCAAAAAGAAGATAATAAATTTATAATCAATAAATATGTAAGGAGTGGGGGAAAATATAAATTGGTGAAAAAAATTAATTTTATGGATCTAAATGGCACGTATGATAAATACTGATTTGATAATATTTTTAGATAAAAATTTACATATTAATGATATTAAATATTCTGAATACGATAATATACATAGAATCTTTAGTTTAATACTTTTACTTTCTATTTTTATACCCGTTATCATAAATTATATTTTATTTGTTTAAAAGTTTGTTTCGTGGTATTTTGATAAATTAATAATTATATTGTCCTTAATTCGACTTTATTATAAATTTTTAAGATTTGAAATTACATATGAATTCATTTCTATTTATAAATTTAATCTAGACATTTTATTAGATTAGAAATTTAATTTTAATTTTATATTTGTTACTTAGTTCTTTTTACTAATTATAAATTACCAGATTAGATCATAATTTTAGTTTTTATAGACTCAGAATTATTTAACTTGAAGGTTCTAATATTTCTTTTTTTTTAACATTAAACTTAGTTCTTCTTTATTCAATAGTTTCTTTATTCTTTATTATGAACTTTTAAGGTCTTCGTGATAAAGATTCTTTATTCTAATTTGTTAATACTTAAAAATTTAAATCGAAAAAATTTGGAGTGATTTCTGATATTTTATTATAGTTCTTTTATGATTCTACATTTTATTTAATATATTTATTATAACCGGGTTATGTAAAATCAAGGGATTACAAGAGTTTATTATGTAAAATGAAGGAGGAGAGGAAGGAGAGAATGAGGTATTTATAGAATTTTAGAGTGAAAATTAAATATAATAAAAGAAATTGAAAAAGAAATAATATTGACAAAGAGAGAGGAGGGCCGACGGCAACAATAGGAGAGAGAAGGTGTGTTTTGATTAAATTTTGTATTTTTGTAATTAAAAGAAGTAATGTGTAAGGTATGATGTGAATAAAGTTGTGTTGGAAATATAAAAGTGTAAGAAATAGGTGTATAGGTAGTAAGAAATAGGTGTAAGAAAGTAGATAGTAAATAGTAATGAATAATAGAAATAATACTATGAATAGTAGACCAGACAATTAAAATACCGAAGAATAATAAAATACGGTATAAATGCAATATTTGTAATTTTTAGCTACCAAAAAATTCTAAAAACTGATATTTTTGAAAACCTTATATTTTTACGAGTCTTATGGTATTGT
>JAMXBD010005373.1:5000-14521 GCA_024138025.1 Combretum micranthum
CTGACCAACCTAATCTAATCTCGATTAGAACAGAAAAAGTCAATCCACATTTTGGCACTAGTTAAGGTACGGTCTTCGGAGAATCGGTAAGACATAGCGGACGACCTTCCTCAGTCATTGGCAAAGTACCCTTTCCCCGTACTGTCCTGGAACTTATGCCATAGCCCGAGGTGGATTCGAACCACTAAAGAAGCCACTTCCCCTTTCATGCTCCTTTGAGCTACTGATACCGGAACCTCTCTCTCTCTGGATCTGAACCTGGATTATCTGAGCATCGTATATATATATAATAGTCATAAGCTGGATCTACTGCTTAACCAAAATCTTCAATTGCTCCGGGTTTCGATCCATATGACCTCCCGGCGGTACAAAGTGCACCTCTTACGTAGAGGCAGAGTAACCTAACCTTTAAGAGTTTGTTCACGGGGGGAGCCCTCAACTCTATCAATGGAAAGATCTCTTATCTCCGAGGCGAGGATGGCTTCATAAACTTTTTGGCCCAAGGTGGACGCTCGATCCAACTGATCTTTCACAAGGGCCAAGTAGCCCCCTGGACGAGTTTGGGGAAGATTGTTATAGGTATCTACAGATTCCAGTCTATACGGTTAAATATGAAATAAAGACCTTTCTCTTTTTGCATTTTCGGCCCTATATGGAGGAACCACCTCTTCCCCTGCATCCCTTTCTATTGGTTGTAGTTGTTGTGGCTCTTGAGGAGCCTCCGCGGAACAGGACCCCTGGGATTCATCCAATTCCCGGTCGGTTCGATTCGGACTCGAATGAACGGTCCTCCTCCCTATTGAGGAGAATGAACCTTTCCGACAAAGACAGGAGAACGCAATACTACAAATAGCAGTCAATGCTACTATCGCGATTGAAATAGTTTTTTTCGGTTGTATGTAGAAGAGAAGTACATGTTATAACGCGAGGACGTGCGAAACTTTAAATAAAGAAAAGGGGTATGCCAGGGGCCTGAAAAAAATGGGAAAAATAGGGCTATAAGTAGGCCGTTTGCTATTGCTATAAGGGCTGCTCGCCTTTATACGGCTTGGCTTCGCTATCGCTCCTATGTAGTGGTCGGCCTAATAAGTAGTATTCCTACCATACCATAATGCCTATTATCTAGTGCTAGAAGCTTCGCCAGAAGCAAGACGAGGTCGCTCCGCTTCGTAGACAAGGCTCGTTCTGTACTTGACTTACGAGCTCGTGTAGTACTCGCCCCTATCTCTAAAGGGGCTTATGCACTCCACTCGCTGTCTACTAAATGAGCGTTAGAGCGAGCGAGCGAAGCCTTCAATTTAGTTGCTTCCCCCCCCCTTTTTTTCTCTCACCCTACTCTTAAATTTCCGCTTAAGCTTCACCGGTTTGTGGGATTAATTGATTGGATACCCGAGAACCATAATCTTTCCTAGGAACAGCTTCTACGACGATAGATAGGGGTCAGGTTTGTTTGGCATCTATGCCCCCTGCCCTCCAAACAGTATGGGAGCCTTTCAGCTCGTACTGCTCACACTCCTAGATCTTCACGGCACCTCTTCCACCATAGTGTGAGCTGGGAGCAGCTCCGAAAAGCGAGGCCTACTTAAAAATTAGCTTTCAACAAACGTCAACAACACCACGAAAAAAGTAAACTATGGTTGCCCACTGATCTGATCATAGGTGAAATCCAATCCCTTCGCTTCGCGCCAGGCTTGGAAACCGTAAGTCACTCCCCCTCTCAAGCGAACGACAAAGCTGAAAACCCCGTTCCCTTTCCTAATATTTTGTTGTTGACTTCATACTCCAACATATACAAGAAGCCAAAAACTAAGAACGCCCCCCCTAAACAAATGTACATAAATAGAACTTGTTATGGCCTTTACTTGATAGGGCTCCTTCCCATCTATCTTGACCGGGAAGAGGGGAGGCTCTTGCGGAAGCCCTGCCCGCCCTTCTCTATTTTTAGGGATCCCTCATATTGAGGATTCCAGGCTTACCAGACTTGTAACAAGAGCTAGGAACAAGAAGAGGGTCAGTAGTCTCTGCCGTAGCAGGTCCTTCTCCTTCAGCTGAGACGGCCCTCTTTTTTTTTTGTTTTCTTTGTTCACCGCGGCACGAAATCATGAAGAAGCTGGAATAACTCAGAAAGAGAGTGGCGCCTAGCCGTTGAGAGCGTCTGTTGTTTTTGTAGAGGAACAGTACGATCTTGGACTGGCCCCCTTCGCATGACCTAGAAAGAAAAAGAAGTCCGTGCTACTATAAGGCCTCTAAACTCCTCCCTCAGGACACTGTTGCGTTGCCCATGGGGACGGGGTAGCCCCGACTTCCATAGGTCCTTGGTTCGACCTCCTAATGAGAATTGAGGTCCTTGCGCGGGCGTCTCATCCCTAAGACTTGCTTGCTCTGTATGGAGTGCCCCGTGGTTCCTCGAGTGCCAGCCGCAGAGAGGAATGCCATCAACTAGGGCGCTATTGGCCACTAACCACTCGCTCGCCGGCCGCTCGGGCTCCGCGTTTCAAGTTCGTTATCCTAACCGTCTCCTCTGCTCCACCGGGAGCCTGGCCCCTTCTTCTATCTTATCTACTGCCTTGCTCCTCGGCTCCCTACAGCTCCAGCCGCTCGCTGTAATAGCTTGCTCTTCTCGGGTGGCTCGCACCGGGGGTGGTGCGGCTGAGCCAGAGTGGGCTCAGCAGTCGGCCTATGTTTCCGGGCGCACGCGTAAAGGCATGATTCGTTCCACAAATCTCACTGCACTGACCATAGTAAACTCCTTCTCGTTGTACCGAAATAGAGATCTGATTTAAACGACCAGGTACAGCATCACATTTGACACCTAAGGAAGGTACAGCCCAACTATGAAGTACATCAGCAGATGTTAAAATAAGACGTAGATAAGTTTTGGCTGGTACAACCACTCTATTGTCCACTTCTAATAAACGTAATTGACCCAATTCTAGATCATCTTCTGGAATCATATAACTGTCAAAAGTGAGTGACTGCTCATCGGAACTGTTATAGTCTGAATACTCATAAGTCCAATACCATTGATGTCCAATAGCTTTGATAGTAATGGCTGGATCTACTACTACCTCGTCCATTGAGTATAAGAGAGCAAATGATGGTATAGCAATGAACATCGGAATGATACTAGGAAATATGGTCCAAAGAATCTCGATAGTAGTTCCATGAACAATCCTTTGCGGGATTGGATTTTTTTTATAGTGGAAATGCCATAAAGCGCGAACCAAGATCCATAATACGAAAACCAAAATAAGAATGAGGAAGAAAAAGATATCATGATGTAAGTCGATTATTCCTTGCATCATAGGTGTTGCTGCGTCTTGAAATCCTAATTGCCATGGTTCCGCTGCATCACAAGGAGCTATTGTGAGGAATAGCCGCCATTCTAGAACAATCATTTGCTTTGGTTCATTCTTTGACTGCTCCGCTCTCCCCAGAGACTTCTTCTTGTTCTGAAGAAAGACTTGTCGAAAATCGCCGGTTAGGTTAGTCCAACCAAAAAAGACATGGGAATTTTGGGCGTAGAAGTTGCTTTCTTCTCTTATGATATTTCTAGTTATCATATTAAATTAATATAGTAAGAACTTCCCAATAGCTCTCCTAGCCGCTTAGAGCAGAAAACCAGAGGAAGATAGAAAGTAGAGTAGGGGAGATAAAGTTGATGGCCATCCGTTATAAGACGTCAGAAAGTTTAGTAGAGTGCTTTCAGAGTGAAAGGAGAAGGGTTCAGAGTAGCAAAGAAGCCAGTCAGTCGTTCTTAGATGGTAGTAAGACCATCAGCAGGTCACAAGCGAAAGTAAGAGAATCGGATGTCGAGGGAGGATAGATAGTATAGAATTAGCTCTATGATATCCCGAAGGAAAGGCAAGATAGTAGCCCGCTTCCTACTCTCTCCTATGAAATATGAATCTCCTTCCTTCGAAGGATTCACTTAAGAACTCTTCGATACCGAACTTAGCAAGATAGAAAGCACCAACGCTCCTGCAAAAAGCGTAAGAGCGTAAGAGTACCTTTTCCCCTCCAAAGCTTGTCCGATTTCGGCGAGAACTCCCTTTTCCTGTTCGGTCTTTTCCCCGGGCAGTATTCCTAGCGGATCGAACGGTTGCTTGCCCCCTTCTGTTGCAATGTCTTTACAACTCGAGCAGTAAGATTCAACACTCTCGTAGCTTGTAGAGTAAGATGTCAGACTCTCTTGAATTGGGTTTAGGGATTGCACCTCGACCAGGATTCGTAATGGATCGAACAGGGCCGTTGGTGGTGATATGACCGGATCTAATACTAAGCTTCCCCACACAGTCATTCCAATTGCCAGAGCTGCTAGGATTCCCGGTTCGATAACCCGCTGCGCTGAAATATCGGTAGAACGGAGGATGCTCGTACCTTTTCCCCCTTCCTTAACTATACTCGCAAGCCCCAACTCCTGAGATTGACTCACCTGTTTTGCCCCTTTTATATCAGACCCCCAGCTGTTTTTTTGAACAGCTGCCAAAAAGTCATGCGCGCCAATTAGCGTTTTCCACGCTTGGATTGGATGCTGTTCCCCTCTCGTGCCCGTCATCTCGTTATAGGAACCTTTTTTTTTTTGGTTCTGCTTGTTTTTTTTTTTTAGTATGCCGGGCTGGCTTTTCCCCACTCTAAGGGTACTAGGTGTTGTTGAAGAGCTTTTAAGCGGCACGTTACTTCTATCTTGTCCCCTTTGGTGTGCTTGCGGACGAGACTCGTGGCGGTCGACAACAGTTACTTGTACTAGCTTGGCGACTTTTCCAATCAACGGTAACATCTCTTTGATTCGTTTCTTTTCGTTTCTGAAAGCCCCTGCTTCTCTTTTTAGGGACTTCTGGAGTTAAACGGAAGGTTCGTCTTTCATCACCTTTCCCTCCTACTATAAATTCCTCTGCTTTTTCCAGAGAACTAAATGGGACAGCAAAGCTATTGATTGAAAGAGCGGTACCGTACTGTCTTTCTGCTTAAAGAATGCCATTCCCTCTTGCTAACATCTGATCTGCAACTAGTCGTTATCTGATCCATACTCCTCGATGCTATTTAGGTTGGCTCGAGTGCCGAGGGTGACCGACATCAACTCGTACTCCCTTGTCCAATTTATCCTTTCTTTCTAGGTTCAGACTTAGATTCATTCCCATAGTATGATACTCATTTTGTGACGAAGGTTATAAAGTTTCTTTCCGTCAGTCTTCGAAGTAAGGGGAAATGCCGCTTTATTCAGTATTTTTACCTCCTCTCAAAAGCAATTCTTTATAATCGGAGAAGGAGTAAGGTACGAGGGTTTTTAGGGCCTTAATTAAAGAGGAGAAGAAAGATTACTTACTTATATTGATTGAAATAAAATAAAAGCTTTCCATATACCTAGCCCGGTGGTGGAATCAAAGCATGACCTGCCCTCGCCATAGAGTGCTAAGGATAGAGTGAATGGGAGGAAGCATATCATATATAAATAATAAAAGTCAATAACTCTCAAAAAGTAATACATTAGGTACCTAAAGTAGGCTAGGTCGGTATGTCCGTCTATCAGTCCATCGGTAACCAATCGCTAATCATTTAAGCCCTAGGTTAGCATTCCATCCTTCCCGGGGAAATGCTTTTTTGCTTTAGCCTTTTTACCTCCTCCCGTCTCAAAGACTAAGTTTATCTTTCTTCTTTTTTAAGTTTCTCAGTCACTTGAGGATGTCAAAGGAGCTTCTTCTTGTGTTGAGTTGAGAAGTAGAACCATTGCGGTATCGTCTTTGTCTGCTGCTGCTAAGGTTGACTCCTTTTTAACTGCTTTTCGAAGCATTCCCTTTCGTATGTTAGCTGGCCAGTCCGTAACCAGAAAAAGTGGTCCAGTGGTTTATTACCTATGTCCGTTCATCCATCAGAAGCCTGAAATGTAAGCTCTTTCTTCACTCTCAAAACTTATTCAATTAGCTTGGCGAATTGCTTTCCTTTAGCCTGAAAGAAAGGGTATCAGATCGATCTTTCTTCTGGGTCTAGCACCATAGCCCTATGTTCTTATTCTTGCTGCTTGGTCCAATGCCTTAGCCTTGAGTCATTCCGCTATCATTCGAAATGGTCTATGTCGGAGAAGGTGAAATATCCTATGATATTACATCTGTTAGTCCAGTCTGTAGAAGTGGTGCATTTCTTTATGAGGGAAACTGGCCTATAGCCCTCTCGTATAAGGCCTCAAACTGATGAATCAAAGCCTATCGTCTCTCCAGCTGCCTAATCCGATAAGCCTGAACATGGTCCAAGGAGTTCTAACAATCGGGGAAGCCTTTGCCCTTGCTTTAGTTAGTTTCCCTCCTGACCCGAAAGCTGGTAGTTCAGTTCCTGGCCTCGGCTCATTCCCTTCAGTTTTTAAGTGAAAGCGCGGTTACGGGTTTCTTTCCTTTTGTATCAGCATTGGCGATTGATTCTTCCTTCTCATCCGGTAGGCCTGTCTGTTGAGTATTCGATATCGAGTGAAGTGTACTCACCCTCTTTTGCCTAAGCAATTCAAAATTTCTCTTTCTTCTTTGGCTTTGGGTAAGAAGCTGACCCTTCTTCGAAGTCGTATCAGAGGAAATTGATTCACTCCCGGGCGTGTTTCCGAAACGTTTTAAAGTTTCTTGCTTATTGTGAAGAGTTCTTTTAACCGCTTTCTCGGATCAAGGAATTTTTTTTTCCCTTAGCACCTTTTGCTTTTGAAGTCTCGTTTCCTTTCGGTATTGAACTTTATTTTCTCCCGGGCCTGGGTCACAAGAGAAGTCTTTTTCTTTCCTTGAAACTGTGGAAACTGCTTTCCCTTATTCTGTTATAGAATCAGATAAGGTTCCATCTTCTATTGTATTAGTATGTATGTCTTTCTTGCTTTGTATGGGGGGAATGGAGATTCGGTTGGAGAACCATGGGCCTAAGACTTCACCTTTGAGGAGTCTAGGTTGGCGCATTTTCCTTTGGTTTAGTTGTTGGAAGTGCTTTCCCGCAAGCATTCCCTCTAGTCCTACCGCCTTCCATTCGCTTTTCTTCTATGGTTCGTGACGAGTGAATGGCAAGTCTATCACCATTGGTGTATTCCCTCTCTCCCTATTGTATTGGTCCATCAGGTAGAGTGTAACTGGCCCCTATGGGAACGGAACCCCGGGACTCCTTTATTTACCCTTTAGGTGCAATGGCTTTTCTGAGAGTTAGTT
This sequence comes from Combretum micranthum, assembly GCA_024138025.1. Taxonomy (NCBI): domain Eukaryota; kingdom Viridiplantae; phylum Streptophyta; class Magnoliopsida; order Myrtales; family Combretaceae; genus Combretum; species Combretum micranthum. Next base: position 12,170 of record JAMXBD010005373.1, read on the forward strand.
GCTATCAGTTTCCCACCCTCTATCAAGGAAGAACTCTCCCTTCACTCTACTCTATCTTCATCCCCCCGGTCAAAGGAATCAGACTGATTAGTGGAGGTGTGGGGAAAGAATGGGGAGACTTTTGTGTCAGCATTCGCGAGTGGCGGAAAAGGTGATTCTTGCTAGTCCTTTAAAATATCCTCTTCCTCTCCTTCATAAAGTAATGGGTTTCTCTTTTCTTTTTATTGAGTTCAGTTGCTCAGTCACTTGATGCTATAAATTAGATTTCTTTTCTTGTATTGTAAGGATTCGAAGTAGCGTGTGAGTCGGCGGCAATGGCTTTTGAGCCTGTGTACCTTCTCCCGTCAAAATTTCTTCCTCCTATCCCGCCTCAAGTCCTGTTTTAGTTTGATTGATTGAAGTTCCTTTCCAGGTCTAGTTCCATTTCCCTATCTTGTTTTCCTCTTTCTTCCTTCCAATCCCTTTCTTCGAGGTCAGGATTGAACTGAATTTCAATCGTACCTCTCTCCTGCTTGGGTATTTCCTTTTGGTTGAGGTCTCGTACCATAGCTAGGTAGCGTGGCTTTAGTAAGCGGCAGGGTCAATTTCCTTGAATTTTTCTATTACGAAACTCGCATCAAGTTCTGACTTTGTGTTTTTCCTTCATTCAGTTATTTCAGTTTCTCTTGTGCGTGTGAATTCGATTCTTGCTTCTGGCATTGCCTTTTTAGTGTATTACGTCAGCCGCATCAAGGACGAAGCGAGTACTGACTTTTCTTTGTTCGTTGATTGATTGCACCTCTTGCTTTTTCTTGGATCGTGTCAGAGCCCCGCCGGGAATCAATCTTTTGAGGTTACTCCTTTCACCATTCCCCTAGCCTTTACTTTAATCTTCTTCGAATTCGAATAAGGACCAATTCCTTTGCCTTTCTCTTTTTTATAAGGAGAGTAAGAAAAAACTGTCTTGACTCGCTCTCCTAGTCTTTGACCAAGTCCCGTAGTCTTATAATAAATCTCTTTTCTCCTAGTCGCCCTTTGTGGCTAAGTCGATCGTTGCAAGCCTTCGAACTCTTCCTAAAGTGTTCGGGAAATGCTTTCTTTCTTCTATTACATAACCCGCAGCCAGGTTGCTTGCTTCCTTTCTTCGCTCAGGTAGTGAAGGTCTATGCGGTTCTAGTCCCATTCCTGAGTCCGAGTGGCTCAAGTTCAATGTCTTTTCGAATCAGAGGTGCTATCCTCTTTTGGGTCTAGAACCATAGCCCCGGCCTCTTAGTCTGGTGGTTGGCGATTTGCCTTAGTCATCGAGGAAAGCAAATCGTATCGGCCTTTGAGGAAAGCCCTAATTCTTCTCCCTAAAAAATTCCTTATTTTCTTAGTAGTCGAAGTCTTCGAATCGGGAATTGCTTAATTAATATCTGTCTGTGGTCTTCCTTCTGTCGGCCCCTTCTTTCTATCAGATCAGTCTTGTAAGCGCCTAATGCTCCTTTGCTGCGCTTGCACAAATCCCGGAGGACTTTGAGGAAAAGAAAATTATCCCATGGTTTTAGATCCACAATTCCAGGGCCTTAAGCATACACCTACTTCTTCTTCTCTCTCCAAGACTATAGCAAAAAAAGCAAAAACAATTCTCAACGCCCTTACGAGGTAATGATGAGTAAAATTACTCGTGTTGGCATGGAAGTCAGCCTGGTAAACTGATTCCATTCTGCTACTAGGGTTCCAAACCTTCCCCTTAGCTCTATAAAGACCTTTCCTTATCAAGAGATGCTAAAGCTATTTATAGTTGTCTAAGTGGGAAGGAGGGCTTTGGGCAAAGAGCAACTCGAAAGTACTTGACTTCAGTCCCAGTACTGAAAGACGTGACTTCAGGAGGTCTTCCGAGCGTCGTTTACTTCCTTCAACTTGCTTATGTAAGAACTAGTGGAAAGAAAGGAATTTGGAACAAAAAAAATAAGGCAGCATTGACGTTGAATGAGAATGCTTGAATGGGAATCGTCTTAGCAACTGGCTATAGACATGAGTCAAAGCCGCCGGGAGAGGAGATACAATCTTTCATGAGAGAGGGACAAGCAAGCAAGTGGGAAAAAAATAGGTAGGCCTTCTGAGCGGTCATTTAGGGGCCTTGTTAGCGACCCATCATTCTTCCCTAAGCTGTCAGAGTCCGATCGAAGCGAGCAAGAGATAGAGGAATCCTCGCTCATAGATGTGAATTGAGAAAGCAAGCCCGAATTTCATTAGGCTCTATAATCTGGCCCCTGTCCCTGGTAAGGTCTGATTGTTATCTGCAAGTCTTGTTTTGACCGTGGGAAAGTGAACTTTGTAAAAGTGCTTATTTGGTTGGGAAATAGAGAACTTCTGACTCCAAGCCTACCC
>JAMXBD010005374.1:0-14423 GCA_024138025.1 Combretum micranthum
AAAATCAATTTCCATTAAAAAAAATGTACCAAATGATTTTTGTGATCTTCTATCTGGAAAATGAAAACTACCATTTCTTATTTTTAATTAGTCCAACCTAGAGTCACTCCCATCACCAATCCTAAAGATCAAAGAATTTATTGTCGATCCCAGCCAACAAACAGTAGAAGCATCCTCATTGTTAGTGATTTATCTTATTTTTAATCTTGTATACCTAGATACGCATGTATGCATTTAAAATAGATATGATAAACAGAATTTTTGGATTCAGATGAATCCTTTTAAGAGATTGGGCCAAGTTAAGTTGAATTACAATTCAATTAAAGAACAAATGGAATGACTGGATTTCAATATATCCATTGGCTTCAAATTAACTCACATACTTTACAAGCTGCAGCTACTTCCAGACTCCAATCACTAGCCCACGAATAATTTCATTACCCTCACAAGCAAAATTACATCCCTCGTTACAAAAATGTACACATGCTTCTAAAGCTCGAAATTAGCTACGGCACCCCGTGCATTTCCCCAAGGGTGTCCTAAAATTCCTCCAACAAATTGTAACATGGAATAAAATCACTTCACCACCCAAGAAACTAACCACTTTTTTCCTTTTAATAAGATAATAATACAAGTGTTTGAACCCGTGACTGAGTAAAGGACTCCTTCACACCATACAACAAGTGGCTACTGAAATAGTAATTAGATAATGGAGCTCGAGAATTATAATAGTCATTTCGACAAGCTGACAAGCCTAAGCAAGCTTGAATTAATTATATTCAAATCAAATTTAATTTTTTTCAAGTTAATCTCCACTTGTTCAACCTGATCCTTCTCCTACAACTTTGCGAGCCTAATCAAGCTCGTGGCAGCTTTAACTAATCCAATCTGATCCTGCTAGTCGAGTGCGTTAATATAAGTTTCGAATCACGTTCAAGTCAATCTCGAGCTTAAATATAATTAAAAAATATAAAATTTCTTCCTAAACCTAAATGCATCTCGTTTAATTTTAGCCTACGAAGCTCAAAAAATCCATCAGCTCAGACTACCGACCTATCGATTTCAATATTTAATACAGCGAGGAGCTCAATTACATCCCGAGAACGCAAGAATTTTTCATAATTTTCCAAATATGGAATATACCTGGAGGACTTGGGACCAAGAATGTAGGACGATTTACGGAGTGCGGACGGATCAGGCAAGGAATTCGATCCGATTTCTTTCAAGTCTGTGTTGAGAAGCTCCGATTCGACTGCGTTAGTAATGGCTATCGTGTCGTCGACGTCGTCCACAGAGCGCGCTGGAGTGTGATGACGGCTCGTATTGCGCAGTTTCCCAAACACCATCCTCTTTTTTCTAGGGTTTGTATGATTAGGGAATCGTCAGAGGAAGTGTCGAAAGAGATTGAAGTGCCCTCCTCCATATTAATTAAGCATGGACATGCACCGAGTGTGTTCGAGAGAGAAAAAGAGAGAGAGGGTTTATGGAGTTTGAATTTTTATGTTTAGGTTGGCAAAAATTATAAAACAATATAGATAAATCTAGCACTAGCAGTACTAGTGATAATAAATAAGAAGAAGCAGGAACATCAACGTCAACAACAACAGCAACATAAACAACAACAGCAATAATAATAATAATGAGGAACATTGATAAGGAAAAAAAATAATAATATTTTAATAAAAGTTAAATGGCTGTTGTTGAATAAAAAATAAATTAAAAAATAAATATTTAATTTAAATTTAATAAACTTATCTTTTCAAATAATAAATAGTATCAACTATTTAAAAAAAACGAGTTCAAAATAATTTTATAAACTAACCTTTTTTTAATATAAAATTTCATATAACCTAAAACGGGTTTAAATTGCATATATTTGATAATATTTTTGTAATTTTTTTATTAATCCTCGAGAATATTTTAGTCAAATAAAATTAAGAAAAGAAAGAAATTATCTATAATACTAAGTGTATTCGTTAGAGTTTAATATTTTAAATTAAAGTATTAAAACATTATTTTATGCAATTCTTACTTTCCTTTTTTTCCTCCATGATTTCTTGGACCGCACTCTTCTTTATATCTTTTTTTCCCTTTTTCCGCTTTGCAATTGTCTTCCTTTTAAAATTTTCATTCAACCGCCATCTTCTCCGTGGATTACAAGCAGCTACTTTACCAACTGCGTTTTTTTCTTTTTTTTTTCCTTTTTTTTTGCACTTTCGTAAAACATAAGCATTCATTAGAGAGAAAAGATAATTACAAATGGGTCATTCAAACATCGAACAAAAACCCATAATGCGGGGTTAGTGGGGATCCATGTACAATTTCCCAAGATCCTATGTCTCTAAGCATACCAAAAGCCGACATTTCTTTCTTTACCCTATTCAAAATACGTTCATCGCCACCATAGATCACATTTACACTCATTCGCTTTGTACCATGAAACAAGGGGAGGAATAGAATTCTAATTCAAAAAAAAAATATAATAAAATTGTAATAGTTATTATAATATTCACGTTGTATAAAAACCCCTTGTATTTGTAATATTTTTAAGAGAATAGTATTTATGATAAAGTTAAAAAATAAACCATCGATATATGGGGATGTGGACATGAATTGTTGTTCATCATTTTACATAATAGCAATTCATTATGAATTGATATTTTCCTTAAGTAAATATTGTATCAGCAGCTTTACGTTGAATGAGAAGATAATGAATAACTATCATATCAAGTGAATGAATTGTTGGTCCTTCCTCCATCACTTAAGCCATTCCAACCAATATATTCGCAAGCACATTTTCTTCCTTAGGGTTGTATTGAACTTTGATTTTCTAAAGCTTTGAGATTTTGTCCGTACAAGAAGCAAGCAAATTTAAATATATAGATTTAGGGTTTGATAATAGGTTGAGATATTTTACCTCTAGCTGTGAATTTGAATTTATTTCTAATTTTGTGATTTGTTTTGTAGAGAAAGCTCCAATCCTCAAGATACAGCCTAGAGTTTAGTTCCAACAGTACTAAGGTGCTTAATGTTCATAACAAGTCTAGATCCTCAGTCACTGCCATGACCCTAAATAGGGACATTATAGGTTTACTCCAAAATCGTCATATCACATGTGCACCCATAATATAAAAATCGTCTTGCAAATTAGAGATTGCAAGGCTCTAATTACTTATTCTCTCAATATGTTATACATATATATATTTAGAAAAATATTTTTTGATACCAATATTTTAACAAATCATAAGAACCGTAGAGAATCGGATATCCTACCAAAGATGAAATAAGGTAAAGTAACTTAGGTTATCTATCATCCACTATCAAAGGAGATTACAAAAAGAAAGAAATTAAGTTTTAAGTCTTTCCTCTCAACTAAGTTTAATCCATAGATATTTTAATCTGCTAATTATCATGACTTGATCTTTGACACACTCTGCGCTTGGTTCTTACCCGAATCCCGACGTTATGATTTTCTTGCAAAAACAAACTATTGGAGGATAAGCACAACTAACTTAGTGAGATATATCTTATGCAAAACATACTCATAACAAACAGAATAACAAGCAAGTTTGTTATCAAGAATATGAATGCATCAAACACATGAGCAAGCAATACATATGATTATCCATAAATCATATGTTGAATGGATTTATCCTCTATTCGAGTTAGGTGTTCCAGACCCATATGAACAAGATTTGCAAATAACATGTTTTTATAGTTCTTTTGGGCTGCTACTCACCTTTAAATTATAGTTCATATGGGCACCTACGCTTTAAATGCAAATTTACATGCCCTTGCTTACCGTGCTACCATGTCTTGTCCCACCAAGGGTCGAATATAATGTCTCACTTCGTAATATGCATGAATTAATTAATTTATTTATTTCTTGGTATGTAATTATAATATTTTAAAGGTGATCATAGAATTAACAAATACTCAGCATACTAAATAAATCAACAATTTAATTAACAACAATTCAAGCCTAATATGTTTATTATAAATTTAACAAGTTTTATAAATCACATGCACATTCCGGCTTTTATCTTTTCCTATTTCTAATGCATCAAACTACAAGCACAAACATAAGTACGTAAAATAGAGAAATAAACTTACTCGTCCTTAGTGCAATTCTTAGGCCGAGTAATCCTTAAGGAAATGTACGTCAAATTCCTCGTTACCTAAACAAAAAAAAATATGGAATGAGTATTTCATGTTGATTCTACTTAAATTTCTAACTATATTTATCCTATTCGCGTTGTTTTTCTTGATTATGGAAGTTCTCACTTAAAATGATCATAACTTGCTCAATTTAACTTGGAATTTTACATATGAGTAGTTGTTTTCTGCCTACTTGAAAAGATCTATCTATTTATAAGGTTACTTTTAATTTTCAAGTCATTTAGTGGTCAGAATAGATAGGTATAGATTGTATTATATATGTTTCTAACCCTTGAATACTTTAGTAAACATAAAATATTACTACCTTTAAAAATATTTAATACAGGCATTAACTTATGTTATATGCATGATCCTAGTGATATTGTTTCAAAATAATTTTTTGTAAAATAATCTTGGTGAAAAGTAGAGATGTTGTGCTTTATGAAAAATTATTTTTTTTTTATGGCATAATTCATTATCTTAAATTTGTGAGCATGTGACTTAACAAAAGAGAAAAAAAAAATCATGGTGCAATATTTATTTTGAAGCCTTAAGGTTCTTATGTTTATAAAAAAGGAAAGGAAGGGGGAGTTCACTGAGAAGCACTCAAAAGTGATCAAATGGATATAAGAGTTGTTGAAGTTCGGGAGAAAGAGATGACGAGTTAGAAAAGAGAAAATGTATCCTTTGGATGAAGGGATGGAAAGCTTGATGTTCAAAGTATTCAAACAGTGTGAATTCTTTAATGTTTTTCCTGATGATCTACCAAGGTTATCGGCCCAAAGAGAAGTTGAGTTTTCCATAGAGTTGATGCCAAGAAAGATGTCAATATCAAAACAGCAATATAGGATGGCACTTATGGAACAAAAAGAGTTAAAAACACAGCTACAAGAGTTATTGGACAAAGGGTATACTGCCTTATCATTTCACTATAGGGAGCACCTGCGTTGTTTGTCAAAAATAAGGATGGATCTATAAGGCTGTATAATTACAAAGACTTGAACAAGGTCACTGTTAAGAATAAGTACCCTCTATCAAGAATAGATGATTTGCTCGATCAATTATGTGGAGCAAGATTGTTTTCTCTTGTTGATCTAAGGTCTAGATACCACCAAATTTGGATTAAAGCTTATGACATACCTAAGATAGCCTTTCGAACACGTATGTTATTATCAATTTTTGGTTATGTCTTTTGGGTTGACGAACGCACCTGCAATCTTCATCAACTTGATGAAGAGGATTTTTCAATCATTGCTAGGTGTGTGCATGATAGTTTTCATTGATGACATCTTACTGTACTCCGCTTTGGATGAACAACATGATAAGCATTTAGGCATGGTGTTTATAGCTTTTGTGAGCAAATAAGTTATATGCTAAGCTATCAAAGTGTGATTTCTAGTTAAGACAAATTTCTTTTTTTGGACACGAGTATCAATAGAAGGAATTATGTGGACCTTGAGAAAGTTAAGGCTATTATTGAATGGAAAATGCCTAGAACAATAATAAAGTGAGAAGTTTCTTAAGTTTAGCAAGATATTATAAAAAGTTTGTTCAAGACTTCTCCAAGATAGCCTTACCTTTAGCTCAGTTAACCAGGAAAAGTGAAAAGTTTGAATAAAATGAAAGGAGGGAACAGAGTTTTTAAGAGCTAAAGAAAAGGTTAATATCAACACCGATATTGGTTTTACCTAATGATGAGGATTATTTTGCCATCTATGTGATGTGTCGAAGTGTAGATTAGGATACACTAATGCAAAATGTAAAAGTGACTACATATGCATCAAGGCAATTAAACCCACGTGAGAATAATTATCCGACGCATAACTTGAAACTAGATGCTATCATTTTTGCTTTGATGATATGACGACACTACTTGTTTGGATAGAAGTGTGAAATCTACATGGACCATAAAAGTTTAAAGTATCTGTTTACTTAGAAGGAGTTGAACATGAGACAATGTATATGGCTAAGTTGATCAAGAATTATGACTTAAGCATCGACTCATCCAGGAAAGGTTAATGCAGTTGCGGATGCTTTGAGTCGTAGGAGTCATGGATAGATAGCCTCGATGCTAATGTAATAGAAAAAGCTTATAAGAGATTTGAAAAGATGAACCTGGAATTTATCTTGCAAGATCTAAAGATTAAGATTACAAATCTGGCTTTAGAACCTACCTCGTTGCAAAGGATTAAGGAAATGCAAAAACAAGACTCAGAGTGTCAGAAGATCATTCAACGTCTTGCATAAAGAAAGTTTAAAGAGTTTCATGTGGATGGAGAAGGAGTCCTAAGGATAAATAATAGATTGTGTGTGCCAAATAATACAACTTTGATGAAAGAACTTGTGCATGAGGTACATTGCTCTTGATATACAGCTCATCCAAGTAAAACTAATACCTATCAAGAACTTAAAAGCACATATTGGTGGAATGAAATGAAGAAGGATATAGTAGTTTTTGTCACTTAATATGAAATCTGCCAAAGGGTGAAGGCTGAACATTAAAGACTAAGTGGGTTGTTGCAACCTTTACCTATCCCCGAATAGAAGTGGGATCAAGTATTGATGGACTCTGTAAATTCTTAACCAAGAAAGAGTATAGGATATGGGGGAATATGGATAGTTATGGATCGACTCACTAAATCTACTCAATTTCTACCCATTAATATGATGATCCCTTAAAAAAGTCGGCACAAATATGCATCAAGGAGATTATTAGATTGCATAGTGTGCTAGTAAGTGTTATAGATTGGGCCCAAGGTTTGTTTTAAGGTTTTGAGTTAGTTTACAAAGAACCATGGGAACTTAGCTAAAGTTAGGCTTTGCATATCATCTTCAAACAGATGGATAAACAGAAAGAACAATACAAACTTTGGAGTATATGTTAAGAGCATATCTGCTAGAGTTTAAAGGAAGTTGGGATTGCCACTTGCCATTAATGGAGTTTGCATACAGTGATAGCAATCATTTTAGTATTGGGATACTACCATATGAGGCTTTGTATAGACGAAAGTGCAAGTCACCTCTGTTTTGGGATAATTTGGAAAGTGTAGCCATTACGTGATATGTATGAATCAATTAATATAACTTTTAATATGTGATTAAAGTAATTTAAAGGTGATCATAGAAATTGCAGACACTTCACCATGATAATAACATAAAATTTAATCAACATCAAATCATGTCTCGATATGCTTAATATACTTTCAACCAATATTAACATGCATATTCCATTTTCGTCTTTATCATACTTCTAGTGCCTCTAGCTATAAGCATAAACAAGTACGTAAAAGAAGGAGATAAACTCACTTGGCCATCCTCGCCAAAATTCTTTACTCGTAATGGTCCTCTGAATACGGATCCTCCCAAGCTTCATTACCTAAACGAAAGAAATACTAGAAATGAGTATTTCATGGAAGTTCTACTTGAACTTTTTAATTTTATTTAGCATTTGCGTTAAAATTTGGATAGAAGGAAATTCCAACTTAAAATGGTCATAACTTGCTCATTTTAACTTGGAATTTCTCATATTATATGTTATTTTCTACCTACGCAAAAGATCTATCCATTTCTAAGATTATTTTTGTTACAAAAATCCATTTGGGTTCCAAAATCACGATACAGAATAGCTACGAAATTCTTAGCCCTTAAAAATATGATTTTTCCAAACTTTTCTTCACCCAAAAATTCTTAAACAAATATATAGATATGTATATGTTGAAAAAAAAATCCTTTTGATATATAAATAGACTCATATTTTATGCATAATTCTATTAGTCTAGTCTCAACAATTGTTTTTATAAAACACTTGTCTTATGGGTTTGAAAAATTAGATTGAAAATTTTCTCTTTTAGTGGTTTGAAAGAAATTGCAAATTTTTTTGTTATTATAAATAAGTGTTTTCCTTTTATATTTTTATTTCCTAACTCTTCAAAGGTAAATTAATTTCTAAAAATGTGGTCCTTTAAGTTATCTACTAATTTTATTTCTAGTAATTGAAAAATAAGGTTTTCAAAATTTTTTTAAGTTGTTTGTGTTGTCTAATATTTGGAGTTGTGTTAAATGTATGTTTTCTCTTCATTTTTTTTTATTCTTCTACTTCTTTAGAAATAATTTAACCATTTTAAAATTTACTATCTTGGCAAATTTTATTTCTAGTTGGTTTCTAAAATAGTAAGTTGATTTTACCTAGATTTGAAAAACTTGTTTTATTCTTAATATTTATCAAGTGGTGGCATAATCTTTTTAGATAAGTTTATAAGAAAAGCTTTAATAACAAAGAATTATCAACATTAGAACTTAGCAAAAATTTCACTTTAACCTTGAAAAGAGAATAATAATACTAAAAATTAAGTCTTGTGGAACTTACTTAATAAGTGATTTTCAAAGTCTATGATGAACCTATTTAGTTCTATAAAAGATGTGTTGGTTAAAATCTTAAGTTTAATGCTAAAAATTATAGTTGCATGAGTATTTGTTCCGATTTATAAGAAATGAGTTCTTTTATTATATGAAGAAATTTTATTGTGACAATATCATTATGGTCATGCATGAATATGATTAAGTAGCTATAAGAAAGATGAGAACAATTCATGTAAAGAAAGATAGAGATATAAGAAGCAGATAAACATATATATGGTCAAGTATTGGGAGCCTTAGCTTCATTAAGGCTTTCGGACTAAAAATAGACTAGTCCCAAAAAGAAAAGAAAAGAAAAAAAAATCATAATAATAAAGCATGTTGGTGAGAAGTTGTGAGCAATTTAGGCTCTAAGAAATATAGATATAGATATAGATATACATAATAATAGATATAAAGTTAGATTAGAGCATAATAATATAACAACATAATAACAATAATATAAGAGTTTAGACATGAATAAGAACTAAACATGAACATATTATTGCTTCCATAACCTTATAGGTTTAGGAAACATATACTGATCATGTTAAGTTACATGACATGAAGGATAAATATTAGAAATTTTACCTAAGGTTATATATTTATTGATGAAGAAAAAAGGTAGTTGTAGTAATATATGGGTAGTAGTTTTTGGAGAGAAAAAGAGATTTTGGAAGAGAAATTTGGAGAGAGAATTGAGAAGTGTGGAAGAAGTGGAGCGAAAGGTGGTATTTATAGAAAATTATGGATGGAAATTTGTTATAAAAATAAAGTGAAAATGAAAGGAATTGGAGAGGGAGAGAGATGTGGCCAGAGTGATTAGAGTGAGAGGTAGCCGAGATTTGATTGAATTTTGTATTTTTGTAATGAAAAGTAAATAAAGTATAACATAAGTTATGTAAAAAGTTGTATGGAAATGAAAAATGTAAGAAATAGGTGGATATGTAGTAAGAAATAGGTTGTAAGAAAAAGTAGAAATAGGTTAATAGTAATGAATAGTAGAAATTATACAATGAATAGTAGAGACAATTAAATTACTGGTAGTAAAAAAAATATGCGTAAATATGTTATGTATAATATTTTTAGTTACCAAAAAATTATGAAACTAATATTTTTGAAATCCTTGTATAATTACAAGTTTAATGGTATTGTCGAAATATTTTTACTATTTCGGGCATCGGGGCATGTTTTTCGAAAACTGATTTCGTTCGGGTACAAAACGATCGAATTTTGACAAATTAGATCTTTTTATACAATCTTATATTATTCCGAACTATTATCCATCATTAAATTATTTCTATTATTCTTAGGTTTCGAGCGTAGGATTGCTGAAGTCAAAACTACCAGTTTATCTTGATCATAGTTGACTTTTGAAATCCCGGTTTGACTAGAGTTAAGGTTTATTCCAATTTTACCCTAAAAATTGAGGGGTTTACACCTTGCTAACACACACAATGTCTTCCATATATCAGTTTTGCAGAAATACATACCTAACCCTAATAAGTTGGTTGAGCTAAAGTCTATCTCACTTAAGGAAATCCTGACATATGAAAAACGTTTAGTACAGATTTTGGATTCTAAAGTACAGACTCTTCGAAACAAGGAGATCGAATATGTTAAGGTGTTGTGGGATCCACAAACCAAGGAGGTTACATGAGAATCTAAAGAAGGCATCAGAAAGGTTTATCCATATCTGTTTGTCGAACCAAGTACATCTTAAGCTTTGAGGACAAAGCTTGTTTTAGGGGGAAGGATGTAATTCTCGGGTTTTTTCCATAGCATGAGTTAAAAATTTACATAATTAAAATCTTTCATGCTTTGGTTAAGTAAAAATAGTTCAGAAATAATTCACGAGAAGACAAGATACTAGATAATAATTCAAAATTTGCTTTCATAAGTTTTGAATCCTAAATCTCATCCTTAATTTTGGTAAATGTTTTGGTTGTATATAAATTAATGTTCATTAGATATCATAATATGTTTGTTTTATATACATTAAAGGTTTTAATTTTCATTTCTGTAGACACCCAATTTTTGCCCAATTAAAAAATAGGTTTAAGTTTACAATAAATTAATGTAATGTTGAGTTCATCAAAAATATAATAATAATAATAATAATAAATAATTAATAGTAATATAATAACAAAAGAGAGAATATAGAAAATAGAAAAATAAATGGAATAAAATAAGTATAATAAAATAATTAAATGAATAATAGTAATGTAAATAAAACATATGTAGGAAAAAATTAAAAATTATTATTTGAGCTCAATATAACATATATTTTATTATATTTTATTAGCCTTAAGTACTAATGGTTTAGCTATATGACCAAGGCATAGGCCAACAGCCTAACGGTTCAAACCATGGACACAAGAGCAAGGGGACCCGAGTTCGATCCTAAGCCAAGGCAGATTTTGCCTCTTTTTGTTCAATTTTTTTTCCCAAAAGACACATCGGTTCATCCACTTTGAGACATCATTTGATCAACGAATCTTTGTGTTTTTTTCAAAATTAACTGTACAAACAGAAACTAGGCATGGGATACATCACATCTATACACAATTCGTATATTATTTCATCCTAAAAGGCACATTAATTGAGTCATGAAAATTGGGAAAAAATTCGAATGGACATGATTTTTCAAATTTCAAAATTGGCCGAATTGTATCAATTGATCAAATTAAATACACTTAATCAAGGAGTCATGATCTGTAAACACAATATTCGTGATCAATTTGAACCAACAATCACGAATCGAGTCCTAATTTTGAATCGTTCTTATTCGAAAAATATAACGATTCGTGATTCAAAAATTGAACCATTACAAAGCTTCAAAACGACAAATTGTTTCGAACTCTATAAATAGGATCACCCCACAAGCAGAAAGCACAATTCAATTTCGCAAAATACACACTATAAGATCGAGATCTGAAAATAGAGGAGAAAGTTCGAATTGCAAAAATTGCAAATTCGAAGTGATCGGGAGGATTTCGATCCAATTAAAGAGTGTTAGGATCATTTAGGAAGTGTTTTTGATTGATTATAGTACTTAGATTTGCTCGAATTTGCAATTGGAAGTTCTGTAAATTTTTGGAAATTTTTTTAACCCTTGCCGCCGTCAACCACCGCACGAACCACCACTTCTGGTGGTTCTGGGAGTGAACCACCACCACCAGCAGACGCGGCTCCTCCATTCACGTCGGGCCGACAAGGTTTCTGGGATCGAGGACCACCAGAATCGTCCGAGGAACGCTTTGAAACCACCGTCATCGTCTTCTTCACCCGACGGAGCTCCGAGATCCGACCCGAAATCCGAATCCAACCCGGTCGGTCATCGGTCAATGTCGGTCAACGGTCGTCGGTCAACAGTCAACAGATCCAACGCTCCAGATTTGATCATTCAGATCAGACGGCCCAGATTTGATCAAATAATCCAACGCGCCAGATTGAAGGTCAGAGGATCAAACGGTCAGGATCAGTCCACAGATCAGACGCTCCAGATCTCCTCCGCTTCATCCAACGGTCCAGGTTAGTCTGTATTATTAAATTGTTTATTTATTATATATTTAATTTGAGAAAATAGGAAAAAATTAATAAAAATTCGTAAAAAATCCAGAAAAATTCAGAAAAATCCAGAAAAATTAGAAAAATTATTTTTAATATAAATTTACATGTTTTAACAATTTTTGATATTTTTGAATATTTTATGAATATTATTTGCATATAAATTGATCTTTAAATATATATTTTATGCATGAGATGTTTTGTTTTTTGTATTTTAATTCTGTTATGATATATTTTGAATATGTTCTGTACATATGTGATGATTATTTAATTTTGAAAAATAATAAATTGTAAATAGATTTTTTTTAACCAAAATTGTTGTTGAATAATAAAGATAAAATTGTTTTTTTTTTAGAATCATGATATTGATCAAGTTTTTTATCAAAATTTATTTTCATAAATTTACTATGAAGATATTAATCAAGTTTTTATCAAAATTATCTTTATAAATTTGCTATGAAGATAATACTCAAAGTTTTCAAAATTATTTTCATAAATGGACTTTGAAAATAATTAAAGTTGTTCAAAAATATTTTCATAAATTTGCTATGAAAATATTTAATATTGTTTAATCAAAATTGATTTTCATGTAGCATTAAATTAGCCATGAATTGTCATAAATTAATGATTTTTGAATTTAGAAAAATATATATTTTTTTATGAAATAAAAATCAATTGATTAGATCATAGGATCATCAAAATTGGATTTCATAAAAATTCAAAATTTAATGAACTTAAAGTGAGAATATTTTGAAAATATAAAATTGATCACCAAACTAAGTTCTTTATAAAAAAGAACTACGTTTTGTCTGATCTCGATTAGCGAGTACGTAGGCACCTACAGGGCGACAATAAAATTAGAAAAAATATATTTTGTTTTGATAGTTTGAAATAATCATTTTGTACATATTATAAGTTTTTAAAAAAAAAATACATAAAAATAAAAATGAATGATTAAACTTGTAGATATTTGTTTTATAAATGTTTTGTTTGAATTTTTTTAGTATAGAAAAGGATAAATTCTAAATTTTAAATTAAAGTGGTAACCGCTTAGGTTTTAATAGGTTAGCCCCCGGACTCAGATATCTGGTATATTTTTTAAAGTTTGGTTTTAAAACCAAATTTTCCGCAGACTAGTAGCTAAGTTAGGATTAACCGACCCATTAATCCTAACTTTTCATTTTTTCCGATTTTTATCAGTTGGCGACTCCAAAATATTTTCAAAATTAAATTTCTTTTAATCCCTAGTCGAGGATTCATATTAAATGGGTTAGGGTTTAATGTGAATTGGGTTAAAAGAAATGAACCGGATGATTTTCAAAATCTAGGCTCGACAGCTTGGCGACTCCACTGGGGAATCGCTTATTATTTTAAAAAAAAGAGGGCTAGCCACTTAAGTTTAAAATTTAAAATTTATCCTTTATTTTTGTATATTGTATAATTATATGTTTGTATGTGTTTTTGTATATATGTCTGTGATTTAGATTTTAAATTAGTTCATTTCATTCGCATGTGCATTTGCATTCATGCACACAATGTGTGCTAGATACGGTCGAACCCAGGCCGTCTTAAGAGCCTAAGCGAGGAGTTCGAAGTAAGGTCCGGGCTGTGGTTTCCACCCTCTAGATCAAGAAAAGACTCCTACTCCAGTTTAGCCTTATGATTTGCTAGACCGGGGAACCTATAGAACCTTACCAAATCATGCATTCATTCATGGGATTTGACCAATTTTTTTTCAAAAAATGGAGTTGTAAATTTTTTTTAAAAAAAAAAAATTTAGGATTTGTCTCCTAATAGGGTCTTTATAAATCCTCAGGAAATGATTTCCTCGAGTTCGGACAGTAGCGATAGCCTATGGGCTCATCTCTAAAGGAACCCCGAGTAGAGACTTTCAAGGATCCAATGCTGTTACTGGACCGATGGTTGGTCAGTTTTGACCCCGATCAACAATCATTCATTAAGGATAGGTTGGGTCCGATCCTCAATTTACCTAAGGTCCAAGTTCCATTTACCATGTTTCGAGCCCTTGTTCATCTCTGGGAACCCAATGAAGTGGCATTCCGTCTAGGTCAACACGTGCTAAGTCCTACCATTGAAGAATATGCTAGGTTGCTTCAAGCCCCACCCACTTCCGAAGGGATCTATGTACCGAGCCTTACTCAAGGTCCGATCCGCATCATTTCAGAATTTTTTGGACTAAAAAGAGAAGTAATTGAAGCCATGAAGGGTTGCAATGAATTCTCCATCCGATTAACTACCTTGATGATTGGTTGGAAACTTTGATAATTACATAAGCAACC
>JAMXBD010005375.1:0-14273 GCA_024138025.1 Combretum micranthum
TCATTTTTTTTTTTACGATCCATGTCTAATCAATTGATTTTTTATTTTATGAAAATACAATTTTTTAAGCCCAAAATCATTTTTTTTTTTTTTAGGAATTTTGTTCTTTGGAAAATCCAATTTTATTATTTTTATTATTTTTTATAATTTTTAATTATTTTTTTTATTATTTTTTTTAAAAAAATCATCACACATTCATAATATATTTAGAATAATTACAATATATTTAAAAATATTTTTCATGCATTAAATATGATTCCTAAGGCAATTTGTGTATAAATACACATTAAAAAATATTCAAAAAATAAAAAATATCAAAAAAATAAATTTATATAAAAAATAAATATTATGGATTTTTCTGATTTTTTCTGGATTTTTCTGGATTTTTCTATTTTTCTGATTTTTTTTTTATGAATTTTTTATAAATTTTTTGCTATTTTTTATCATTTTCATAAATTAATTATATAATAAAAATATAATAAAATAATGCGGATTAACCTGGACCGTCGGATGAAGCGGACGAGATCTGGAGCGTTGATCTCGCTGACCGATCTGGATCGTCTGATCGCTTGTTGACTCGATCTGAGCCGTCTGATCGCTTGATGAAATCTGGGCCGTCTGATCTGCTTGATCAAATCTGAGCCGCCTGATCACTTGATGAAATCTGAGCCGCTGATCTGTTTGATGAAATATGGGCCGTCTGATCTGCTTGATCAAATCTAGCCGCTGATCTGCTTGATTGAATCTGGGCCGTCTGATCTGCTTGATTGAATCTGGACCGTCGATCAGAGTTGACCGTTGACCGATGACCGACGACCGTTGACCGATGACCGACCGGTTGGGTTCGGATTTTCGGGTCGGATCTCGGAGCTCCGGCGGGTGAAGAAGACGATGACGCGACTTTTCGGGGCGGATTCCGGCGGCTCCGGTGGTCCTCGGTGGCTGGAAGTTTGTCGGCCCGACTCCTGCTGCGACGGCGCGTCTTTTGGTGGTGGTGGCGTTCATCAGAACGTGGCAAGCGGCGGTTCCGTGGTGGTTGTACGGCGGCGTTGAAGAACAAAATAAAAAAAATTTTCAGAGAGAAATCCGATCAATTCGAACAAATCTAAGCACACTAAATCATCCAAATAAAGTTTCTAACATTGTTACAAACACTCAATTTGGATTAAAACTGATCTAATCAATTCGAATTTGAAAAATTCGAATTCTATACCCTAATTTCCAGAATTTCGAATTGGCTTTGCTATGTATGTGTTTTTCTGAAATTGACTTGTGCCTTTTGTTCCTAGGACCTCCTATTTATAGGTTGCAAGCTCAATTTTACGTTTCAAACCGTTTCAAAAATGAATTGATTTTTGCCCCTTGATTTTTCACGAATTTAATTAGAAAATCCATGATTAATTTGTTTGAAACTGATGAATTGATGATTATTTTCATATTCCATGCCAGATTCATCCACTCAATTTTTGTAACTCCTCATTCATGTGCAATTGAATACTTTATACATTGAATTTTGTAACTTTTGGTTGTTTTTTTGCACTAATTTTTGTAACCACTTTGTAACTACTTTGCAATCCCATCATCAATTTTGTTTGTCAGTTAAAAACTGATGCAAAGTAAGGCAAGAGTCACATTTGAGGAAAATGAAAAGACAAAATGATAAAAAAGGCAAAAATTTGCCTTTGCTAGGTTTGAACCTGTGTCCTTGAGCTTGAGTGTGTTTTTGGGTCCATATGTTTAACCAACAGGCCATTTGGCCTGTGCCTTGATCACTTAGCCAATTTCATCAATACTTAAGGCTTTTAAAAAATGAATTTAATTAAATTTTAAGCCTTAATTAATTGGGCAAAAATTGGGTGTCTACAGCTGCCCCTCTTTGTGGTAAAGTTTGAACAAAACTTTTGCCACAAAGATAAAAAGCCACCAATTTTCGCTTAGCTTCTCCTTTAGATTTTGAGATTTAGTTAGGTCATTTAGGACCTATGGCTTTGGTTGGTCATTTGCCGGACCAATGGGCTTTGGTTTGGTCATTTGCCGGACCAATGGGCTTTGGTCATTTGCCGGACCAATGGGCTTTGGTTTGGTCATTTGCCGGACCAATGGGCTGTTGGTCATTTGCCGGACCAATGGGCTTTGGTTTCCATCTGGAATGGATGGATTTCTAACTTCTGTCTTGAACATATTCTTCTAGTGAATGAATTTCTGAACTCTGTCTTGATACCATCTTGAGCGAATGAATTTCTGAACTTTGTCTTCACCAATCTTGAGTGAATTTCTGGATCTTGTTACCATCTTGAAAGGATGGATTTTGTCACCATCTCGAAAGGATGGATTTTGAGTCTGGGTAGTACTAGCATTTGTGATTTTTTTTCAATCTCTGGGGTTTCTTTCTCTTCTCTTTTTCTTTTTCTTCTTTTTCTCTTTTTTTTTCTTTTCTTCTTTTCTTTTTTTTTCTTTTTTTTTTCTTCTTTTTTTTCTTTTTTTTTTCTTTTTTTTTTTTCAATCCAACATGCTTCAATTTTCTATCAAAATTAGTTATTCTTGCCATAATATTTTCTTTTAAAATAAGAACAATCAATAGACCAAACTGTATAAACGCATTCATTCAGTATTATAAGATGCTCAAATTTCTTTTTCTGATGATTCAAATGGTGTTTGATTGGAAATTTGTTCAGAAGAATTTTGTGGGTTAGGCTTTGATTCAACTTCAAAGAATTTCAGGCTTTGATTCGACTTCAGAGAATTTCAGGAATATCAACTTTGCTTATAATTAATTAAAATAAAATCAATTGATCACTTGAAATGACAAGTTTTATTGATCAAGGATAATATAACTTTACAGCATCTGAGTTCACAGGATCCTTTAAATTGGGTCCATCCATTTGGGAAAGGATTAATGCTCCTCCCGATAAGACCTTCTTCACTATATATGGTCCTTCATAATTTGGTGTGAACTTTCCTCTGGAATCTTGCACATTTGGCAGCATTTTTCTCAAAACCAAATCACCTTCTTGGAAATTTCTTGGCTTAACCTCTTGTTAAATGCTCTAGCCATCCTTTGTTGATATAATTGTCCATGACACATGGCGGTTAATCTTTTTTCATCTAAAAGATTTAACTGTTCAACCCTTTGTCTAACCCATTCAGCTTCTTCGAGCTCTGTTTCAGCCAATACTCGGAGCGAAGGAATCTCAACTTCTACTGGTAAAACAGCTTCAGTTCCATATACCAGGGAATAGGGCGTTGCCCCAGTTGACACTCTTACAGAGGTTCGATATGCCATTAATGCTAATGGGAGCATTTCATGCCAATCCTTGTATGCAATGTCATCTTCTCAATGATTCTCTTGATGTTTTTGTTGGCGGCTTCTACTGCTCCATTCATCTGTGGGCGATATGGAGTGGAATTCCGGTGTTTAATCTTGAATTGCTGACATAAATCAGTCATTGCATTGTTGTTCAAATTTGTACCATTATCAGTAATGATACTTTCTGGAGTTCCATATCGAGCAATGATATCTCTTTTGATGAATCGCACCACAACGGCTTTTGTCACACTGGCGTATGAAGCAGCTTCAACCCACTTGGTGAAGTAATCGATTGCAACTAGTATGAATCGATGACCATTTGAAGCTTTTGGCGATATTGGCCCGATTACGTCTATTCCCCACATTGAGAACGGCCATGGTGTTGACATTGACTGTAATTCCTTGGAGGAGCATTTATCTTGTTTGCGTAAATTTGACATAGATGACAAGATCTCACATGTTTGATACAGTCTGATTCCATGGTTAACCAGAAATATCCTAGCCTCATAATCTTTTTAGCTAGCATATATCCGTTCATATGAGGTCCACATACTCCCTCATGAACTTCTTCCATTAATTTTTGAGCTTCTTTTCATCTACACATCTCATAGGGTTGTATCAAATGACCTTCTGTATAAGGTATCTCCACTTAACAAGAAATGACTTGCCAGACGTCTCAATGATTTCTGATCCTTTTTGTAGCACACTCAGGATAATCACCTGTTTGCAAGAAAATTTTGATATCTTGAAACCATGGTTCACTTGACTCAATCACAGCACAGAATGCGGGTTCACTTCTTATTCGGACTTGCAAAGGTTGTATTCTTACTCCTTCAGTGAATTGGATCAAAGAGGCCAGAGTAGCCAATGCATCAGCAAATTGATTCTGAGTTCTCGGCACATAAGTGAAGGAAATTTCTTTGAACCTTCCTGTTAACTCAGCCAAGTGATTATGATAAGGAATCAACTTGGGATCCTTAGTTTTGAACTCGCCTCGAGTTTGGAAAATGATAAGTGATGAATCTCCAAACACTTCGAGCTCCTCGATATTCATTTGAATTGCCATTTCTAATCCCATGATGCATGCCTCGTATTCCGCTACATTATTTGTGTAAGGAAACATTAATCTGGCTGATGCCGGGAACTGTTCTTCTTTTGGTGAGATAAGGACTGCCCCTATTCCACATCCGTATACGTTGGCTGCTCCATCGAAATACAACTTCCAATTGTTGTTTTCGGCTTCTGTTTCTGTTATTCTGATGCCTTCATCTGGAAACTGATCTTGTTCCTTTAATTCTTCGTCATCAACGGGCTTTCTGCGAGTTGATCAGCTAAAACTTGTCCTTTGACTGAACTTTGATTCACATAAATGATATCAAATTCAGAAAGTAGCATCTGCCATTTCGAGATTCGACCTACTAAAGCCGGTTTGCGTGCCAAGTATCGCAATGGATCATGCTTCGTAATCAACTCGATCGAGTAGAAGAGCGTATACTGCCTAAGCCTGTGCATAACCCATACTAATGCACAGCAGGTTTTTCTATCTCTGAATACTTTTGTTCTCCATTGAGAATTTCTTGCTTAAGTAGTAAACAGCTCTTTCTTTTCCTTCCTCATCTTTTTGCCCAGCACACAACCCATAGATTCAGGAAGAATTGTCAAGTACAAGAACAATGGTTTCCCGGTTTTGGAGTAACCAGTACTGGTGGATTCGTCAGATACTGCTTTATCCGATTAAAGGCTTTTTCACATTCGTCATTCCATTCAATTAGGGCATTCTTCTTCAGCAGTTTAAACAGCGGTTGGCACTTATCAGTCAGCTGTGATATGAATCGAGCAATGTAATTCAACCTTCCCAAGAGGCCTCTGATTTCCTTTAATGTTTTTGGTGGAGGCAAATCCTGAATCGCCTTGACTTATCAGGATCGATTTCTATCCCCTTTTGGCTAACCATGAATCCTAATAATTTTCCAGATGTCACTCCGAAAGTGCATTTTTCTGGATTCAATTTCAACTGGAACTTCCTTAATCTTTCAAAAAGCTTCCTTAACACCACTACATGATCATCTCCTTCCTTTGTCTTGGCGATCATATCATCTACATATACTTCCACCTCTTTGTGCATCATATCATGAAGTATAGCAAGCATTGCTCGTTGATAAGTTGCCCCGGCATTCTTGAGACCGAAAGGCATGACCTTGTAACAAAAAGTTCCCCAGGCTGTAACGAATGTGGTTTTGACCTTATCTTCTTCGGCCATTAATATCTGATTATACCCTGAAAATCCATCCATGAATGAAAATAGATGATTTCCAGCGGTATTGTACTAAAACATCGATGTGAGGCAACGGGAAATTATCTTTCGGGGTTGCTTTGTTTAGATCTCTGAAATCCACACAGATTCTTACTTTCCCGTTTTTCTTAAGTACTGGCACTATATTTGATACCCAATCCGAATAATCAGAAACCTCAATGAATCCTACTTCAAGCAACTTTTTTACTTCATCCTTGATTTGGAGGAGTAAATCCGGCCTAAATCGCCTTAATTTTTGCTTTATAGGTTTAAAATCCTCCTTTGTTGGCAATTTGTGAACCACAATGGATGGGTCTAAACCAGGCATATCGCTATACGACCATGCAAAAACATCCAAGTATTCGGCTATAACTTGGTTAAATCTTGTGCCGTGCTCTCAGGCAATTTTCCCCCTATCCTCAGATTCCTAGGGTTTTCACTTGTTCCCAAATTAATCACTTCAATGGTTTCGGGAATTTCAATTTCCTTGTTCAAAATTTTGCCAAATTTCTTGTGTTCTAAATTGATAATCAATATCATCTTCAACATCTAACCCAGTAGAGTTAGAGGTGATATTGATATTTTCATTAATTATACGCGCGAGATATCCCTGAACTTCATCACAATTGTCGAATCTGGTTGAATATGAATGAGGAATGTATGAGAATATGTGAAAACAAAATGGAAATAAATTTTATTAAACTGGGACGGTGTTTAAGTACACTTATTTGAGCATCACATAATACTGAAAAACACAAACACAAATCTAGTCTTAGATAATTCTTACTTAAAAGACTTAATACTAGCGCAAGGCATAGAGAACCAATTTCTCAAGATCATTTCTTTGGATGAAGCATCTTCTTTGATATCATCTGGCTGCTGGATATGATGTGGCTTTGGAAAGGAATGGCTGATGTGAGGAATTTTGATGATTGGATCATATTCCTTGTCGAGCTTCCTTCTTCTCATTTGGTTTTTCATTTTGCCACTTCAGCACAAGTGGGGGAATAACCCAGTCCAAAGGTTCCCACCTGAGTTTCTTTCTCATCATCATCATACAGACTTCGTCAAACATTTGAAGCCCGAAGTCTTCTTCTCCTTCTTTTCCAATGTAAGGGACAGCTGTCTCCTTGTAAATGGCATAATCCTGTTCTCCCATAACAGTGATGAGTTGACCATTGGTTATGAACTTAACTTTCTGGTGCAGGCTTGATGGTATTGCTGGCAGCATGGATCCATGGTCTTCCCAACAGCAGATTGAATGTTCTGGGGATATCAATCACTTGGAAAGGAATAATGAAAGTTTGAGGCCCGATGTGACTTCTAACTCCACTTCACCTATTATATCTCTTTTTGATCCATCAAAAGCACGAACCACAATAGAGCTTGGTTTGATGTCTGACGGTTCAATTTCCAATAAGCTCAAAGTGGCTAAGGGGCACACATTCAAAGAGGATCCATTGTCAACTAATACTCGAGAGACGATCTTTCCACAGCTTTTGACTACGATGAATAGGGCCTTGTTATGTTGATCCCTTCCTCTCCCAGTTCTTCAGATGAGAAAATGATTTGCTCATTTGCAAAGATTGAGTTGATGATATGCCCCAAGGCTTCTTCTGATACACCTTCTGGAACTTTCACTTCTTCTAAGGCTTTGAAAAGAGCCTCACGGTGTACATTAGAGCTAATCAGCAGACTCATGAGCGATATTTGGGCAGGTATTTTGGCCAACTGCTCGACAACCTTGTATTCACTTGCTTTCATCAGTTTTGCCAATGCTGACTTCTCTTCATCTTTCTTCCTTCTTCATTTTGCTGCTGTGGCATATTCACAGTTGCATTCTTCCCGGTCGACTCATAAACTCTTCCTGAGCGAGTAAGGCCACCAACCATGGCCATTGAAGCATGATTTACCGCCTTATAATCAAATGGAGCGGCTTTATACTCATTCACAGCAAGGGGTATGTGAAAGGTATAGTTCTTAGGCTTTGATGAAGTTGATCCATCTTCACTACCTTTGCCTATTTCGATTTTGATGGATCTAGGTCCACCTTCGATCATACCACAAACTCTCTTCTTTTGCTTTCTTATCTTCCTCTTCAAATTCTGGACCCCATCCAGTTGGAGGAGCATCAGCATAGACACGGGGCTCAAACCAGTAATCTATTAAATACTGGTATTTTCCATCATTTCCCAGGGTTCCAATGGTTGGATCTCCAGCCTGATACCTTTCCCATAACTCAGCCTGTGTGCTCGATCTCCTTGGTTTCGGGATCAACATTTCCAGAATCTCTTCTTTTTTAATAGTTCCTTCTTGTAGTAGCTTGTAAATAGCAGGCCTGGTTTTGGTGCGGTCTCTTAAGTTCATATTGAGCAAATGACCCTTCTGGCGAAGGTTCCATGCTACTTGTTCTATGGTGATTGGCAACTCATCCAGATTGATTTCTTGTCGGCACTTCAGCGGTGATCATATTGATGACTGGTCCATGGTTTGGCAGTGGGTTAGTAGAGACGTTTGGAGTCTCAACGAAATCCAACTGGATGACTTTTGCATCAATAAGATCTTGGATTTTATGCCTAAGCCTCCAGCATCTGTCTGTTGAATGCCCGATTTGCCCCATGTGATATTCACACTTCAGCTCAGGATTGTAATATCTAGGCTTTAAGTCTTCCCTAGGAACTTCAAGATTGATCAGATTATCGGCCCTTAATTTAGCTAATACTTGGCTAAGGGGAACCGGAATTCGAGTGAAGTTCCGCCTGCTGAACCTTGATTGTTGATTTGGGACTGCACTTTGTTGAGTCTGATCCTTATTCTGATTTTGATTCTGATTTGTTGACAACACGAAAGACTTAGTAGGGCCAGTTGCATCTGAAGTATTGACCATGCTGACGGTTGAATCTTCCCTTTGTATGGGACATTTCTCGGTGCAGTATATTTCTTTTCTTGTTGCAATTTTCCTGCTGAAATTGCATTCTCAATCCTGCACCCAGCTATCACCACTTCTGAGAAACTTGCTGATGCATGCCCAATCAGATGGGAAAAGAAAGGTTCCTCTAGCGTGTTGATAAAAGTGAAAGTGAGGTCTCTTTCAGGCATCGGGGTGGTGATCCTTGCAGCCAATGCTCTCCAGCGCTGAGCATACTCCTTGAAAGTCTCTTCTTTCTTCTTCTTCAGATTGCTTAAATCCCATACCGAGGGCGCCATCTCAATGTTAAACTTATACTGATTAAAAACGCCCTAGCCAACTTGTCCCAAGTATCAATTTCTTGATGGTCTAATTGGGCGTACCAGGCCAAAGCAGCACCAGTAAGACTGTCCTGGAAGGTTTGCACCATCAGCTTGTCAAACTTTGCATATTGCCCCATTCGTCGTACATACAATCTGGTATGCATATTAGGGCAACCTGTCCCGTCATATTTTTCAAATTCCGGTGCCTTAAATTTCTCAGGGAAGGCACCTTCCTCATATTGAGGCAAATTCAGATCGCGGTTTGATCAAAACCATCGAACGTCTTCATTTTCTCAAACAGTTTTCTCTCCATTTCTTTAGCCTGAGCTTCCAGTTCTTTCTTCAACTCAGCCGCATTAAACTCATTTGATGACTCCTCTTGCTGAATAAGCTGCCCCTCAATTTCTTTTCCTTTCTGTGCCCTTGAGGATTCTTCAGGAGTTGTAGGGGTCTTGAGTTGGGCAAGACTCTGTGTTAAAGCCTGCATCTGTTCAGCAATTCCAAGGAGGGTTTGTTCCACGGTGTTGAGTCTTTGTTCATTGGTCTGGTCTGTGGGGTTACTCCCGGTGTTAGACATCTTAGCTCGGGATCTGGTAACAATAGGGCTCCTAACCGGCTTGGACGCTATCTTTCAAGTTTTAAACTCGAATTTGCTAGACCTGGACATTTATCATTTATTAATATTTTTTTTAGAATAAATGAATTAATATACATATGCAAGAATGCAGATATGCTATCACACAGATGCAAATGGGGATATTGACCAATGATTTTTTTTAAAAAAATTTGTATTAAAAGATAATGTTTAACATAACAAAAACTTCTAATGGTTTAGAAACTGAATTAAAACTACTTTCTAATGGTTTCAAAGAACCTTGATTCCTAAGGACTAAACCTAAATCAACTAAACCAGTCTTCTTGTCTTAGTGGGGCAAACAATCTTGTCTTCCAGGGCTAGAATTTTCTTTTGAGCTGCCTTCAACTCAGCCTCTAAGAATGAAATTCTGCTTCCAGCACTTTGCAGGCGATCCACCATTTCCCTCTCTCTTTCTTGGAAATCTCGGTGACATACTTCCAGGCGAGCCGAAACAGCTTCCATGTAAGCAATTGTTTCAGGGTCAGGTTCCGATGGTGCTGGTTGAAGGACATCGGGAGCTTCATATCGAATATCCTTATTCTTCTTCATTTGGCTAGCCACATACCACCTGGTTGCTCTATATTTCTTGTTTCCTTATTTTCTGGCTCGACTTCAAAAACCGGCTTCACCTCTCTATTTTCCCATATAGCTCGGATTTGATTTAGCTTGAATTCTTTAGCTGGTAGTATCTTGGTTGGATCCAAATAATCAGAGTGACTTGCTCCAAATTAGGCTTGACAGTAATATCTTGCAGCATACCATACTGTCTGATAACACTTGAGGGTAATAACCAGTACAGCCGGTGAGTCCAATTAGGGGTACTGCCATGTATTCCTTGCAACTTAGGATGGCTGCAGGGATTTTGAACCAGCGAGCTTGCCACATCATGTCTTCAGGTGGCATGTCTTCAAGAATGGCAATTATATCCCAAAGGATGATCATCTTCCATGTGGACCCTTTCAGCAAAGGATTGGATGAGATCATATTTCAGGCTGATGAGGGATCCATTAGCCAAGTCTTTTCCGTAGTGCTTAATGTGGCTAGCAAACCAAACCATAGTAAGTGCATGCTTGCTTTGAACTTGCCTTGTCCTTTAGACTTGATGTGATTCAGACTACGGACTTGTTCGGCTAAAGCGGGAACATAGGATTTGCCAGCTAAATATTGAGAAACCAGCTCTATGACCCGGAAGTGGATGAACAAATTGCCATTAGGGAAGAGAATAGTTGCAAAAGCAGCTACTATGAAGGCATTAACCCGGTTTTCTTCCCAAACTTCAAGTGGTATACTGAAAGTGGATCGGTTGCTTTAAAATATTCAGGAGTTCCAAACCAGTCCATCATGTGGTTAGCGGATGCAATATTCATTACAATCTTGATAGCTTCAATAATTGGTCCCCTCTTGATCCCCAAAAACTCTGATATAACACGGACCGGGCTATGCTTGAAATTTGGAATATAGATTCCTTCAGAGGTAGGAGGTGCTTGGAGTAGCCTAGTATATTCTCAATGGTTGGGCTAAGTACATGCTGACCAAACGGAAGACAGCTTCTTCAGGTTCCCATAGATGAGTGAGGGCCCGGAACATGGTGAATGGAACATGGATCTTTGGTAGGCTGAGGATTGGGCCTAACCTATCTTCAATGAATGACTTTTGGACTGGAGTAAAACTGACAAACCATCGGTCCAGTAGGAGCATTGGATCCTTGAAGGTTCCACTCGATTTTCTCTAATAAGGCGAGCCCATAAGCTATCGCTACTGTCGGTTGAAGACATCATTTTCTGAAAATTTTTAAAAGGTATAAGCTAATATTTACAAAATTTTTAATTTTTTGACAGCTTTTATATTTTTTTTTTTTTTTTTTTTTTTTTTTAGTATCTACATGTGTACATTTATATTTCAATTTCATTTTTTTTTAAAAAAGTTGGTCAATCCCATGCTAATGAATGCATGATTTGGTAGGGTTCTATAGGTTCCCCGATTTAGTGATACTAAACCGGAGTGGGAGGACATTTCTTGATCTAGAGGGTGGAAAGCCACAGCCCCGGACCTTACTTCGTCCTCCTCGCTTAGGCTCTTAAGACGGCCCTGGTACGACCGTATCTAGCACACATTTATGCTAATGCAAATGCAAATGCAAACTAAGAAATCAAACTTTTGTTTTCTATTTTTTCATATTTTGCAAGGCTATATATATTTACAAAACAATATTCAAGATAATATACAAAGAATCATATTCACATATTTAAAAAATTGAGCAAGGATAAATTTAAAATTTAAAATTCCTAAGTGGCTAGCCCTCTTTTTTTTTAAAAAAAAATTTAGTCCCCAGTGGAGTCGCCAAGCTGTCGAGCCTGGATTTTTTCCACTCTATCTTAATCTGGTTCATTTCTCTTAACCCGATTCACATTAAACCCGAACCCATTTAACATGAATCCTCGACTAGGGGTTAAAAGAAATTTTTAAAAAAATTTAGAGTCGCCACCCGATATAAATCGGGAAAAAATAAAAAGCTAGGATCAATGGGTCGGTTGATCCTAACTTAGCTACTAGTCTGCGAAAATTTGATTTAAAAAAAACAACTTTTAAAACCAGATATCATGGATTCGGGGGCTAACCTATTAAAACCAAATGGTTACCACTTTTGGAATTTTAAATTTTAATCTATCCTTTTCATGCTCAAAAAATTTAAGTAAAACAAATATACAAATATTACAAATCAAACATTCTTTTTATTTTTATATTTTTTTTTTTTTTTTTTATTTTTTTTTAAATATCAATATCAACAAATAGATTTCATTTTTTTTTACAAAAACTTATATTTACAAATAATTATTCACAATATTAAAAACAAAAACATTTTTTTTCATTTTTTATGTCGCCCCGCAGGTGCCTACGTACTCGCTAATCGAGATCAGACAAAACGTAGTTCTTTTAAAAAAACTTAATTTGTTGATCAATTTTAATTTTTGAACTCTTTTCATTTAAGTTCATTAAATTTTCAAGTTTTTATAAAAAATCATTTTTTTTTGATCCTATGATCTAATCAATTGATTTTTTTTATTTTATGAAAATACAATTTTTCTAAGTCCAAAAAATCATTTTTTTTTAAATTTTGTTTTGGAAAATCCAATTTTTTTTTATTTTTATTTATTTTATAATTTTTTTTATTTTTTTTATTATTTTTTTTTTAAAAAATCATCACACATTAAAAATATTTTTCATGCATTAAATATGTATTCCTAAGGCAATTTGTGTATAAATACACATTAAAAATATTCAAAAAAATAAAAAATATCAAAAAAATAAATTTATATAAAAAATAAATATTTTGATTTTTCTGGATTTTTCTGGATTTTTCTGAATTTTTCTGAATTTTTATGAATTTTTATAATTTTTTGCTATTTTTTATCATTTTCTGAAATTAATTATATAATAAAAATATAAAAATATAATGCGGATTAACCTGGACCGTCGGATGAAGCGGACGAGATCTTGGAGCGTTGATCTCGCTGACCGATCTGGATCGTCTGATCGCTTGTTGACTCGATCTGAGCCGTCTGATCGCTTGATGAAATCTGGGCCGTCTGATCTGCTTGATCAAATCTGGCCGCCTGATCACTTGATGAATCTGAGCCGCTGATCTGTTTGATGAAATCTGGGCCGTCTGATCTGCTTGATCAAATCTGAGCCGCTGATCTGCTTGATTGAATCTGGGCCGTCTGATCTGCTTGATTGAATCTGGACCGTCCGATCAAGTTGACCGTTGACCGATGACCGACGACCGTTGACCGATGACCGACCGGGTTGGGTTCGGATTTTCGGGTCGGATCTCGGAGCTCGGCGTGAAGAAGACGATGACGCGACTTTTCGGGGCGGATTCCGGCGGCTCCGGTGGTCCTCGGGCTGGAAGTTTGTTGGCCCGACTCCTGCTGCGACGGCGCGTCTTTGGTGGTGGTGGCGTTCACTCAGAACGGCGGCAAGCGGCGGTTCCGGTGGTGGTTGTACGGCGGCGTTTGAAGAACAAAATAAAAAAATTTTCAGAGAGAAATCCGATCAATTCGAACAAATCTAAGCACACTAAATCATCCAAATAAAGTTTCTAACATTGTTACAACACTCAATTTGGATTAAAACTGATCTAATCAATTCGAATTTGAAAAATTCGAATTCTATACCCTAATTTCAAGAATTTCGAATTGGCTTTGCTATGTATGTGTTTTTCTGAAATTGACTTGTGCCTTTTGTTCCTAGGACCTCCTATTTATAGGTTGCAAGCTCAATTTTCAGTTTCGAAAGTTTCGAAAATGAATGGATTTTTGCCCCTTGATTTTTCACGAATTTAATTAGAAAATCCATTGATTAATTGTTTGAAACTGATGAATTGATGATATTTTCATATTCATGCCAGATTCATCCACTCAATTTTGTAACCTCAATTGATGTGCAATTGAATGCTTTATACATTGAATTTTTGTAACTTTTGGGTTGTTTTTTTGCACTAATTTTGTAACACTTTGTAACCACTTTGCAATCCCATCATCAATTTTGTTTGTCAGTTAAAAACTGATGCAAAGTAAGGCAAGAGTCACATTTGAGGAAAATGAAAAGACAAAATGATAAAAAAGGCAAAAATTTGCCTTTGCTAGGGTTTGAACCTGTGTCCTTGAGCTTGAGTGTGTTTTTGGGTCCATATGTTTAACCAACAGGCCATTTGGCCTGTGCCTTGATCACTTAGCCAATTTCATCAATACTTAAGGCTTTTAAAAAATGAATTTAATTAAATTTTAAGCCTTAATTAATTG
>JAMXBD010005376.1:0-14169 GCA_024138025.1 Combretum micranthum
AATAAACATTAAAACATTACACATTACACCATATAGTTTTTCTGAAATACACAACTAAATAATCTATTCTAATAATACATAACCATTAAACTAAAATATAACCGTAGACTTCCAGCTCCTAAGGTCTTACCGGAGCCATACTCCTGGAAGTAACAACCAAGGTCGTAAACTAAACCTGAAAAACTATAGGAGTATGAGCGAAACCACAGCTCAGTGAATAACCAGACATATCATACATCACACAAGTTATTAGCAATCATATACAATGTAAGCACTCAACCATATGCACAGATACAAGTTTAGATGATCTAGAATCCAAACAGGAAAAAGATTTACGCCCTCTTTTTAATGGGTTGAAGAACCAATACTCAATGACCCACCTGCCTAGGAGAGACTAAGTACACAAGAGAATCAACGATTTCTCGTTTTAAGGTTATCACTTTGAATATAGTTGATTAAACTGACCATCTCCTACAATCCCCTTAGAAACTCCTTAAGTATTAATCATTTCAAAGCAATTCTACGGGCGACTTTCTTCAGTGCCTTTTAGTTCCTCATAGGACCGCCAGACCAAAGAGAACCTTGGAAGAACTAACACATTAGAACAACCAAGCGAAAATAGAGATCCGAGATATTAATATGTAGCAGGCCGTCACACCATTATATATGCAATAATGCAATTCGTGAAATGCATGATTAGATTATTTTGTTAAGTCAATAATTCTTAATCAATTTCACGGTGATCATACATTACACACAATCATCATTATACTACTTCACAACATCAATCATTGCATTATTGCTTTTGTAAGGATATTTTAACAATCATACACTCATATCATATCATACTTTCAGCAAACATTCATTTGATTATCTTTGCATTACATATTTAACTATTTACAATCAAAACCAGTACAATATGATTGAATTACTCACCTGCTCATACTGACTCAGTCGTAGTAATCAGCTGGTAGATCCTCTAGTGTATCAAAGTCACCTATTTAAGATGAATAAAGTATTCATCAATATAAATTATATATCTAAATTTCTATACGTGACTAGTGTCCTAGACTTGATTTTTATCAAGTTTTGATACTGATTATTACTTGTTTTATATCATCTTATATTGAACTTATTATAGAAAATCAAAGTTATTTATTATTACTTAATGTCGTCGTGTTTCTCCTATTTTATCTCGTATAATTATTTTGTTATTTTTAGGAGTCACATTATTCAAGAATTTAGCTTATTTAAATTTCCATTCTTACCTATTTTATCTATTCAGAACATATATTTGACTAATACCAACCTTTATTAATACTAAATATTTTCTCTAAATTTTAGGGTTTTAAGAATTATCCGATATTAATCAAAGTATTCTAAATATTTGTATTTACTTGTTTATGTAATAAAATTTATATTGTTATATAATATTATATATTATATACTAAGTAGGGTTATCTCATATATATATATATATAATATATATGTTCTGTTTATTTCTAAAACATGCTTTCATTCAAGAAATCTAGGCGTACGTCAGCTCAAAGCTACCGACCTTCCAACCCAGGTGCCGGTGTAAACTTAGTTTTGATAAATATATCAGATCGGTTGCACCGGCTTTGAAAGCTGTCGGCTTTCAACATACGTCGGCCCTACGCCGTCGGCGTATATTTCTAAGTAGCCGGCTTATGTTCATGTTTTACTTAAAAATTATTTTACGTAGTCTCTGATCAGTGTAAGCCGCCTCTACGCCGCCAGCCTATCCTTGTAAGCTGCCAGTGTTGAGCAGTTACACTGCCGGTTTTGAGGCAGTGTTGGCACTGTTCATCATCTTCCTCTTCTGTCTGATTCATGTTCTTCAATTTTTACACGTTAAAAAACATGCTCAAACCATTTCTAAGTGTTTATATATCACATATAAGGACATAAGACACGTTTGAACACGTCTAAAAACATATATATTTAGATTTCGATCTTAGGGATGTAAACTAGGGTTTTGAAGTTTTACCTCGATTGAGCTCGTCCAATGTAATCCGAAGCTTGAAGTTGTGTTTATTACGTCCCTGTGGTTATTATAAATCAGTTATAATTCTTAGACTCGAAAGAAAATCATCTGAATCACATCCACTTACCTTTGAACTCGTATTCAAGGTTTTCGGTTTTGTTTTTCTTTTGATTCGAACTCGATTGTTTTGATTCGTTTGTCTCCTGTTTTTGGTTGGTTTTGCTAGCTACGTATGAGTGGATTTATTCTGGGGAATGTGGGAGTTAATGAGGTTTGTTTGTTTATTCATTATGATTATTAAACACACATATATATAGAAGGAAGGAAGAAGACGTCGGCTGCTATTTCTCCTTCGATTTTTCCTCTGATTTGTTCTCTTTTGGCTGTTATTTTCTTTGCAATTAATGTTAGGTTGATGTGGCATTCTATGATTGGTCCTTAGGTTGATTATGTTGAAATTTTGGGTGAGTTATTGGACACAATTCCGGCTCCTCTTTCTTCTTCAATTTCCACCGAATGCAGCCGAAAGAATATGTATATATATAAGTTTATTTATTTAATTGAGTTTTGAGTTAATTTAATGAGTTATACGGGTACAAATAAGCTAATATTTGGGAGTTTTTGTACAAAAATATGTTTATAAAAATATACAAAACACTTAGATTATCAAATAATACAAATTTAGGTTTTATATATATATACGTAGTTATTTATTCGTATAATTTTATCTCCTGCGATTAGGATTTCTTAAGCTCATTAGGTCAATTTTTTGTTTCAGGCTTCAATAGCTTAAGAAAACTGAAATTAGAACAATAGCGTAATTCGATTATTTATTTGGAGTTTAGATTTTGAGTTATTCAACAGTTGACGTTTTCGTTGTGTATTTAAAATCTTATCGGTTTATCTTTGGGTCATCGTTTTCTATTTATAAGCACAAATACTTATTTATTTAGTATCGCTTTTGATATAGAAGTTAAACTATATATGTATCTTTAGTTTTGATACATAACGTGAAATCCTATTAGTAGCTTTTAATTTTAACTAGGAATCTTGAATTTAGGGTTTAAGTCTAAATATAAGCTCATTACTACTCATTGTTCCAATCTCGAATCATTATTGAGATCAAAGACAATCATTTAATCTCTATACTTCTATTTTTCTATTTAAATCCATTTGTATATCAGGTTTCGGGTCTTGAAGAAATTCTTTATTCAAATTCTAAATCCAAATTCTAGATATTGATCTATTCTTAAACTTTAATTAGAATTTAAATCTATTATCTAGTTCATACAATCTATTGTAAGGTCGTGTACTAATGTGGAAAATTCCCGGGGTTTACAATTTTTTTTACAAAAAAATTACAAAACAAACAAAATACCCTCTCTTTCTCTCTCATAGGCGACGGCCCTCCCTCTTTCTTCTCTATATAATTTTATTTTCAATTTATTTTATTACATCAAAATTTCACTCCTAAAATTCTATAAATACCCTCTTCCTCCTTCATTCTTTCACACACTCATTTTACATAACAAAACTCTACCAAATACTCTCTCAAAATCTCTCTCAACAAATTTCTCACAAAATACTCTCTACCCATTCTACTCTTCAGAAAAATATCAAACACAAAACCCATTTATCTCTTTCAAACCTTTCATTAAACCTTAGGTAAAGATCCTACCTATATTTTTTATCATGTTCATACAACTTAACATGAGTTTAGTGTATGTTTCTTAGACTCATGAGAGTTAACGAAGCAACAATTTATTCATGTTTTGTTTTTGTTCATGTTTCCATTATTTTCTTTATGTTATGTTGTTGTATAATATTATGTATACTATATATATATATATATTTATTTAGAGTGTATAAGCTCATTTGTTATTTATTTATTTCCAAGTCTTGCAATTTATTTATTTACTTATTTTGTGCAATTTATTAAGATTATTCTTTCTAGTCTTAGACTTGTCCATATCAAGTCAAAACAATTTTCTTTTCTTTTCTTTTGGGACTAGTCTATTCTTAGTCCCGGGTTGCCTTGATGAAGCTAAGGCTCCCAATATATGATCGGGATAATCTTAATGAAGCTAAGGTTCCTAATGCTTGACAAGTTTATTATGTTCATTTACTTACAAGTATTTCTTTCGATGTATTATTTTTTCTTTCACATGGCTACATAATCATATTCATGCATGATTAGAATATGGTTATCTTAAGTAAAAAAATAAAAGTTGGTTCTTTCTAAATAAAGAAAAATACTAGACTTCTCAACAAAAGGAATTTTCAACAAAAAGATCTAAGTTGCCTTTTTTAATAAACTCTTTTCAAAAGATAAGCTAATCATAAATTCTAGAAGAAGTAATAATATAGATTTCTTCAACATAATAAAAGAAACTCATTTCTTTTAAAAGCTAAATACTCCATCATGATAAGAATTTTTAGTCTTGAACTAAAGACTCGAACTCAACTAAATCTTTTAATAGGTTCATTTTAGACTTTAAAAATCACATGTTATGAAAGCATCTTCAAAACTTGAACTTTATAATTGTTATTATCTTTTCAAAATTAAATGAAATTTTGCTAAGTTCTAATGTTAACAATTCTTTATTAAAAAAGCTTTCTTATAACCTTGTCTAAAGGAATTATTCTAACACTTGACAATATTAAGAGTAAAACAAGTTGTTCAAATCAAGATAAAATCAACTCACTATTTTAAAAACCAATTTAGAAAAATAAAATTTGTCAAGTAAGTAAAGTCTAAGGTAACTTATTTCCTAAGAAGAGAAATAATATCAAAGGAAAACATACATTTAAACACAACTTCAAATATTTGAAACTTAAAGAATATTTGAAAAGCTTATTTTCAATCACTAGAAATAAAGTTGGAGATAACTTGAAGAACCAAAATTTTTGAAACGATTTACTTTTGAAAAGTAAGAAAATGAAATAATAATAAAACATTACTCGTAACAACTCAAATATATTTTTTTTTTCATTCTAACAATTCAAAAAGGATAAGTTTTCAAAAGTCTTGTCTTTTAAATCCTTAAGACAAATTGTATATGAAATATCAATATTAAGACAACACTATCAAAATCATGCATAACATATGAAGTATAAATATATTGTTCAAAGGAATTTTCAACTATATATATATCCATATATTTTTCTTAAGAATTTATGAGTGAAGTAAAGTTTGAGAAAGATTATATTTTGTAAACTATAAATTCGTAACTATTATGTACCGTGGTATTTTCCAACCCAAATAGCTTTTTATAACAAAAATAACCTTAGAAATGGATAGATCTTTTCGAGTAGGTAGAAAACGATATATTAAAGCACAATTCTAAGTTAAAATGACCAAGTTATGGCCATTTTAAGTTGGAATTACCTTCTACGCGAATTTTAACAATCTTATGACATAGTTTTTGATAAGTACCATAGAATCAATAAGAAATACTCATCATGGGTATTCTTCTTGATTAGGTGAACCCGAGGAGGAATATTCATACCCGGAGGATTATTTTGATTAGTGGATTTATCGATCGACTCATCCGTAAGAAAGATAGACCCCCATGGCCAAGTGATTTTATTTCCTATCTTTTTCGTACTTGGTTGTGCTTGTAGTTAAGGCACTAGAAGTAGGAAAAGATGAAATTGAATTGGGTATGATAATATTGGTTGAAAGAATGTTAAGCATACCGAGGCCTGAACCATTGATAATTAACTTATGTTTTATTGTTATTCTGCTGAAGTGCAAAATTTATGATCACCTTTAATTACTATAAACTATACTGCTAATTATATTAATTGATTCATGCATACACGTAGTTAATTTCATTGCATGAGCTGCTAATCTCGATGGGACAAGAGTTTAGTAGCTAGGTAATGCAGTAGCTAGAAATCTGCAAGATGGCGATAGGACCTTGAAAGAACTATTTCGAGATGGGCGATAGGAGCCTGAAAGAACTATGGTAGGCTAGTAGGAGCCTGAGATAAACTACATGAGTTGGATTTTAAGTTGGGTTTTAAAGAGCCTGAAACACCTAAGCTGAATGGAGGGGTAAATCCATTCAAACATATGATTTCCGGTAGATCATATGTATTGTTTGATCACTTGCTTGATGCATTCATATGCTTGATTAATAACTTGCTTGAAATTATTTGTACAAGTACGTTGATTTAGGAACATTCTCACTAAGATAGTTATGCTTATACTACGATAGACCTTTGTTGTATCAGGTCAAATATCTTTTATGCCTGAAGATTACTATACTCGAATGGGATTATGTGTTGGAAAAGCTTATGGAAATCTTTTGAAGATCATAGGTTAATTATCCTTTAATTTTTCTTGGTGTTAGAATTATTTTGTTGTGAGAAAGATTTAGTTGATATTACGATTAGTTGGAGAATTATAGGGGAAAAACCCCTAAGATGATGTATGGACTTTATTCTATTAATGATAAATTGGATGATTATTTAGATTCTTGTACATTGTATTTACTATCTCGAACTATACATTCTACCGGTGTCTCCTATTGTTGTGATAGATGCCTTACATATGGTGTTGAAAATTTTGCTTGACTTCGGGAAGTCATTTTTAAGTTTTAATACCGTATGTGGTGGACTGCACTTAGGGTACCCTTTGGGCGTGACAGTTTTAAGTGGTATCAAAATTAAGTGGTATCAGAATTAACCTCCAAAATTGCGTCAGCCCCCTCTCTCTCCTCTCCAATTTGTTTTATTTTCATTTAATTAATTAATACAATTAGCCTCCCACATTTTCCTATAAATACCCCTCTTCCTTCTACTTCTTTCACAACTTCTATACACTAAAATTACTCTCCAAAATCTTCTCCACAAACTCTGTCACTCCCCGAGGGGTACCCTAAACGTGGTAGTCCCGCCGTACACAATACTAAAGCCTAGGAATGACAACCTTAGTCATGCAAAGGCTTCCATATCATGCACAAGGCGTACATCACAACCAAGGGAACGCATCGAGTAGCGCAATTTATAATTGATAATAAATAAGTAACAAGGCAAAGAGAATACTTATCATAAAACATACATATTGCATCTCAATCTTAGAGGCATAACCTACTTCAAATAAATATACATTACTTATCATATAGGTCATTTCACATAAAGATCTTACAACATTACTTTCATTTATATCCCATCCCTTCTTCGAAGCTTAACCATCCATCCATGACTTCCTTAATGCAAGATCCCTCAATTTAAGCCACTGGTATAACCTGTTTCAACAAATCTATAGGGTATAAGCTACAACTAGCTTAGTGAGATATTCTTTTTCATTCGCACCATATTTTCACAAACAAGTTTATTTATTTAATCACACATATGCTAGTCATACAATGCAACAATCACATGATTACACGAATATATATAGTCATCCGGAAACCATATATTGAATGGATTTACCCCCCGTATCAAAGGTTGGGAATCGGGGTTGAAGGTCCTCGACCTTCTACTGCTAGTCCCCAGGTCCTCACCCACAGTGTTCGGTTGGCTCGGTTTCAAACCTAGAGTCTCTTTCCCCGAGCGATTTGGATTCTCCAGGAGGGAACATGGCCTGTGGCACCGCACGATCACAGCCAATCCAACTTTACGCGTAGGAGTAGCAGCCTTCCGAAATAGATGTGACTCGAATAATGCTATGCATGAACGTTTTATTGTCTTAGGTCAACCTTATTAAGGTTTATTAGGGGTGATCAATCAATTTAGCAACAATAAACAATCATACAAGTAAGTAAACAAAATTATTTAAACAAGCTGAATCGAAGTTGTGATATTCTTAATTCTCAATTCACGCATAACATAGAATCATATACAACGCATAATCCCAAAATCCACCAATATATTCGTTTTTATCTTTTCTTAGTATACTAATGCTACTTACATTACAAGCACAAGCAAGGTAACGAAATTAGAAGGAATAACTCACTCGTCCATTTCGCTATTTCTTAGTCGTAGAAATCCTCGGGTAGGGTATTCTCGTATCCTTCGTCACCTAGACAAAAGAAATACCCGGGATAAGTCTTTCATGGAATTTCTATTCTTGGATATTCTAAACTTTTCTTAAAATCGCGGTAAAATCGTATAAGAGAAATTCCAACTTAAAATGGCCATAACTTGCTCATTTTAACTCGGAATTTCGATATGATCTACCGTTTTCTGCCTATTCGAAAGTTCTATCCATTTCTAAACTTATCTTGGTCATAAAAGGTCATTTGGGTTCCAAAAACGTCAGGTACAGATTTTAAAACGAATTTTCTAAACTTTGCAAAATCCATTTTCTAACTCAACTCCATTTTAAAGAAAATCCTTTTGTAGCAATTACATATATATATATTTATATATATCTTAAATATGGATATATATTTGATAATACTTTGGATATATAGGTAAGCTCACTTTATATGCAAAATTCCTATGGTAGTGTCTCAACAATTTATTTCATAAAATAATTCATTTAAACTTTAGCTTTGAAAACTTCCTTTCAAGTATTTAAGAAACTTTATATTTTCTTAGGTTGTTATAATGAGTATAATCTTATTTTATTTTCTTCATTCCCTTTTTTTTTTTTTTCAAAACAAGTAAATTTTCCTTTTAACCTTAGTTTTTCATAAATTTCGCTTCTAGTGATAAAAGATCGTTTTTATCAAAAAGTATATTAGGTTGTTCAAAACCTTTTTATAATTTTGTATTTAGGATGGTTTTAGAAAATGAATCTTGTCTTCTTATATTCATTCTAAAATTAGCTTTTGCTTTCCAAAACTTGTCTTTCATTTCTTTTGAAAAGAATCATTTTTATAAATTCCATTATTATAAATCTTACCTCATTTAATTCTTTGAAATTAGTTTTTCTTTTAGAATTTGAAAATCATTTATTTTTCCTAAGTGGGTTCATCACCTTATGAATTTATCTTAACTTTGAAAAGTAATTTGTTTTCTTAGTTTTATTTCGAAGTTTAAAGAGTTTAAATTTTGAGCTTTTTGTAAAGACTTTTAATATTATATTACTAAAAGCTTATGTTAACACAATTATACAAAGAAAATATTTATTTCTTATGATTCCTTGAAATCTATCTTTGTTATTTATGAAAACGTTGAGAAAACTCCATTTCTATGTTGTTGATAATAACTTCATGATTTTGTGATAAATCATATGATTGAAAACTTAGCTTTGAGTTCATTAAGTAAAGTAAAATTCTATTTTTAGATTTAGTTGAGACATTAGCATTATGTAAATGCAAGTATCATGAGCATATAAAGGAATAAGAAACATAAGGAAATACTAGAAATAAATAGTAAGCAAGAAAAATAAAATATCAAGCATTGGGAACCTTAGCTTCATCAAGGAATCCGATCAAGTATTGGAGCCTTAGCTTTATCAAGGCATCCGAGACTAAGAATGAACTAGTCCCGAAAGATTAAAGAAAATAAATAAAAGATTATTTTGACTTGATATGGACAAGTCTAAGACTAGTCTTAAAAGCAACATGAAATAAATAAATTGCATGACTTAAATGTAAATAAATAACCAAATGAGCTTATATGCTCTAAATAGATATATATATATAATATATATATATAGTATACATAAAATTATATAATAATAACAATAATAATAAACAACTAAGAAGCTTATGTACAAGAACAAAACATGGACATGTTGTTGCTTTTACTTCTCTATGAGTTTCAAAACAACACCATAGTCATGTTATGTTACATGACATGGATGATAATAGATGGAAGAAATATTTACCTAAGGTATGTAGAGTATGAAGATGGGAATGAAATGGGTATTATGTAAGTAGTGATATGTGGTTGATAGTTTATGTATGAGAGATGATTTTTGTGAGGAATTGGTTTGAGAGAGTTTTGGTAGAGAGAATTCTTGAAGAGAGAATTTGTGGAGAGATTTTGAGAGAGTTTTGGTAGTGTAAAGAGTTGTGTGAAAGAATGAAAGAGGAAGGGGGTATTTATAGAATTTTTGGAGTGAATTTTAGATGTAATAAAAAAATTGAAAAAGAAATAAAAATTAGATGAATGGGGGAGGGAATGGCGCCGGTTTGCTTTGTAGAAGAGGGGGAAATTATTTTTATTTTATTTGTTTGTATAATAAAGAAGTAATGTGTAAAGGTTGATGTGATTAAAGTTGTATTGGAAATGAAAAAAGTAAGAAAATAGATATGTAGGTGTAAGAAATAGGTGTAAGAAAAAGTAGAGATAGGTGAATAGTAATGAATAGTAGAAAAGTACTATGAATAGTAGATTGGACAATTAAAGTACCGGTAGTCATAAAAATACGAGTAATAATGCGATATCTGTAAGTTTTAACTACCGAAAAATTCTAAAACTGATATTTTTGGAATCCTTATTTTTTTACGAGTCTATAGGTATAAATGGAATATTTTTAATATTCCGAGCTCCGGGACACGCTTTTCGAGAATCGATCCCGTTTGGGTCCGAAGGTCACTCGAAATTCGCGAATATGATATTTTTATGTTACCCTATATTATTACGAACTATTCTAGGTCATTAAACTTAATTTCGTTTTCTAGGTTTGGAAACGCGGGATTGTCGGATCTTAAAACACTAGGGTTCGTTATAGGCTTGTTGATTTTAGGGTTCGTTTTGATTTCCGATTTTACTGAGTTATTCGTAAGATCATTAATTTTTTACTTTTGATCATTTTAAAATTTTAGCTCAAAATTTATGTTTTATTTTATTTTATTTGTGATTATTTAATAGTTTTTAGTTCTCGAAATCGTTTAACCGAGTCTAGGGTTATGAGTTGACTCAGTTTGGCTTTTGGTGAGAATTTGAAATTTGTGATTTCTGAAATTTATCGAAGGTTTTAAGATTTTGCTGTTGATCGTTATTTGGATATATTGTCTTGATTTGCGTGTTAGGAAACAGTTAGGTGATTTAATTGATGTCGGACGTTGATTAAATGGTAGTTAGACTTTATTTCATTCAAGGGTTCCTGTTTTCTCAATGATTGAGAAAACTCGTTTTTGTTCTCATTTGGAATTAAGTTTTAACTTGGTTCGAGTTTTAGGGTTTCGTTTCCGGTATTTGACTCGGTCAAGAATTGAGTTTTAATCTCAAGTTGATTTTTCGGGTTTTTGATATTTATACTTCTAGAATTATTTTTAAGGATTATGAAAATTTTTGGGGGTTTACAACACTCTCAAGTTTCTCTAGTTTTCACTTCTTCTCTAGGTAATAGTTTTAGCTTTCTAAGTGTTCATTTACTTAGTATGAGCTTAGTGTGTGTTTTCTAAACCATGAAGGTTAAAGAAAGCAATAATAATTCATACTTTGTTTTTGTTCATGAATCTAATTTCTTTATGTTACTTTTATATATGTTACTAAATATATCTATGTAGCTATATATATATATATATATATATATCTTTTAGAGCATTAAGCTCATTTGTTTTGCAATTTATTTACTTTCATGTT
Source organism: Combretum micranthum (assembly GCA_024138025.1). Classification (NCBI taxonomy): domain Eukaryota; kingdom Viridiplantae; phylum Streptophyta; class Magnoliopsida; order Myrtales; family Combretaceae; genus Combretum; species Combretum micranthum. Next base: position 11,504 of record JAMXBD010005376.1, read on the forward strand.
GTTTTTAACACTAGTCTTTCTAGTCTTAGACTTTTCTCATCAAGTCAAAACTTTTTTTTTTTCTTTATGGGACTAGTCTATTCTTAGTCCCGGGATACCTTGATGAAGCTAATGTTCCAATACTTGATTTATTTTCTTTGCTAGCTTATTCTTTTAAGTTATTATGTTTCCTTATTTTTTCATAACCTTATGATTCATATTCATGCATGAACATAATGATTTTGTCTCAACAAAATAAATGAGGAAAGGTTTCTCAAAATAAAGATTCTTTTCTAGAAATAAAAGTAGGAAGTAATTGTTCCTAAAACTAAGGAGTCATCTTAACAAACTTAGAGGAGTTCATAGGAATTTTCATAAACATACATGACATAGAAAGGACTTTTTGAGTAAACAAAAGTTTTATTAACACTTCACTTTTCATCAAGTACAAGAAATTCCTTTCATGAAAATAAAATAATTTTAAGAAATAAGGAAATTATTTCTATGAAAATATAATTGTCATTTTCAAGAAGTATTAGAAACTAAGGAAAAGAAAATCATTCTTTGAAATTTTAGAGGAAAAGGAATTTACTGATAACTTGAAATATTCTTTAACAAAAATAAGAAGAATTTTCAAAAGTTCCACTTTTCTTTAGAAGACTTTACTTTTACAAAAATTCATCGTTTGAGACAACTTCATTAACTTCATAAATTTGATATGAGTCAATAAATATATGTATATGCATTTCAAAGGTTTTACAAGCTATTATAATATCTATTTCTTCAAAATGAGTTTTGGTAAAAGAAGGAATTCAAGTTTGTGAAAATTCATGGTGAATCCGGTCACTACTTTTTCAGAACCCAAACAACTTAGTTTGATGAAAATAGTTTTAGAAATAGATAGATCTTTTTCGAATAGGTAGAAAACGATATATAATATGCAAAATTCCGAGTTAAAATGAGCAAGTTATGGCCATTTTAAGTTGGAATTTCCTCCAATCCTATTTTACCGCGATTTTAAGATAGATTTGGAGTTTTCAAGAATAGAAATTCTATGAAAAACTCATTGTGGGTATTTTATCTTCTTTAGGTGAAGGAGGAACCCAGATCACTTTCCTAGAAGACTACTTCGATTAGGAGCTACCGACATGGAGTGAGTTAATTCTTTACTAAGTTACATTTCCTTGTGTATACTTGTAGGTAGAAGCACTAGAAGATAATGAAAAGATAAAATTATTGTGTGATTTGAATTTATGATTGGTTGAATATAAGTTAAGAACATCGAAAGAGAAATTGATAATTAAATTGTGATTCTTGCATTGATATGATGAATATTGATTTGATCACCTTTAAACTTGAATTGAACGAAGATAAGGAAAAGATAAAATTATTGTGTGATACAAAAAGGAACAAAAAGCAAATAGATGCATCCTCCTTAGTCTCCATTCCCGGGTTTATAAAAAAAAAGAAAAAAAATTATTTGGGGCTACTATGTGTGTGTAGGCTCCATAAAAAACCTGAATGCTCCAAATTAACGGTAATAAAACGACGTCACAATTATCCTTTTCTCCTTTGGTAGTAAACGACATCACGATTCACATCATAGATCTGTTATAGGAATAAAAATAAAGAGGTGGAATATCCCAAGGAAAAGATAAATCACACAACCTTATATTGAAAATAATTCATGCATATTATATTTGTGAGTCACATTTGTTTCACTACTATTCTTTGTGTGGGGAAACGAGGAAGTAGTAGTGGTGGCTAGTAGGAGCCGGAAAGTTTACATGGTCCAGTAGGAGCCGAAAAGTCTACAGGGCGAGCAGGAGCCAGCAAATCTATAAGTATTGATGGCCATATGGGCCTATAACCTCCCAACCCCCGACATGTGGGCGTAAAATCCATGCTACACATGATTTCCAATTAATCTTATGTATTTTTGTTTGCTCATGTTTTGGTGTTTTTCATATGATTGTTTAAATACTTGTTTGATTTATGGAAATGTCTTGTAGATGGGAATTATCTCACTAAGCTGATTTGCTTATCCCCTATAGCTTTTTGTTACAATATGATTATCTTTGGTTGGCACGAGGAGCCCCGTATGCCAGGTATGAGCCAAGCCACTGGAGTTTTTGGGAGAAGTTATATGTATTTAGTTTTGAACATAGACTTCTAAGAAAATCTCTATAGTAGGCTTATGTTATAGTTATGTTTACTTTGTTAATGATTTAGTTGAATCAAGACCATTTAAGATGGGGAATTGCCCCTAAGATGATGTAAGAGTTTGTTATATAAATGAATATTTCATGTTTATTTATAAGTTCTTGCATGCTTTTATGTTACTTAAGTGTAATAGCCCTATGAGTTTCCTACTATCTTGGAAGCACGCCTTGCATATGCTATCAAAGCTCCTGCATGACTAAGGTTGTCATTCATTAGCTTTAATACTATATGCGGCGGACTGCCAGTTTAGGGTCCTCTGGGGTGTGACAGTTTAAGTGGTGTCAGAGCGCAAGTTTTAGATAAAGATAGTAGAAATAGATTTTAAGATAGATAGTAAAAAGCTAGAACATAAGCTTAACATCTGATCCTCTTCTTGTTCTATTGAATAGTTAACCTTCCCCGAAGTTAAGGAAAAATCCCTAAATTTCCTTAAGGACCCAGATGAGACCTTTGTGAACTACTGC
>JAMXBD010005377.1:0-14099 GCA_024138025.1 Combretum micranthum
TTTGTTTAGGTCAAAATATTTATACATTCTTAGAATGACCAGCCAATATCATACACATATAGAAATAATATGAACGGTGCGGTATCCAATCAAATCGTGGTTTCGATATGCTTTAGTATTCTTTGGCATACATTCATCACAGTCTCAATGTATATCCCATCCCCATTCATATTGATTTTTATCTTGTTTCTATAATTCTAATGCGACTAACTCAAGCACAACAAGGTAACAAAAAGGAGAAAACCACTCGGCCATTGGATCACTGGTCTTCTAATAATAATAATTCGGTAGTAGGGAATCGTCAATCTCGAGATCTCTTAAAAAGGAAGAAATGCTCTAATAAGTATTTCATCACTTAACTAATCCAAACTATCTCATTCAAACTACCAAATTCGCAATTTGCGTCCTAAGCGGAAATTCCAACTTAAAACGGCCATAACTTGGTCATTTTAACTTCGGAATCTCGCAAATTTTATATCGATCTCTATCTACTTCGAAAGATCTATCTATTTCTAGTATTATTTTCAAGTTTTGAAACAGTAAAGCCACGGAACAGTAGGATCAGATCTGTTTTGTCACTTTCCAGATTCCGAAAAATTGTTTCGCTTTTGATAAAATGTTCCTAGTTGATGATTCATGTATAGATGGTATATGAATGAATTCCTAACATGAATGTTATGTAATGAACTCAATATATGCATGGTCTTGATGATCTTTGATGATGAACTCTTATGAACTCCTAATTGTTATAAATTCCATAAAGGTTATTTCTAAAAAGCTATTCTTCCTACTTTACATTCCCTAGGGTTTTCATGATTTTATTCTTGAAATTTACTTGTTATCTAAATAAAATGAGTTCTTAAGGTCTATATTAATCATGGCCTTCATTTATGCATAAAAATCCACATTTTTCATTTGGTAAACATGTTTTTAAACAAGCTTCTTGTAAAAATCCGAATTTTTGAAATTTCATTTTCTTGCATTTCCCTTATGAGAAAACTTGTTTAATGCATTAAAAATTGAAGCTCCAATGTATCTATTATCTAAAGACTCCATTTAACTCATAAACATCCAATTTAGACCTTGATACTAGGTGTTCATGTAGGCATGGTCCTAAATTACGAATTTGACTATTAATCCACATATCAACATTTTTCATTCTAACTCCACTACTTGTTTTACATTCTTATCATGCTTAAACTCATCTAAGCTTATGAAAATCATTCCTCAAAGGTATCTATTATATATACCTTCAAATATATATGAAAAATATGAGTTTTAAAGTGGTTTTGGTGGTCTTTAAGGTAGGGTTCTAATTCCATCCGAATTTCCAACAAATCATTTCTAACAAAACCTTTCCTTTTTCAATCTTCTTGCCTTCTATCCATAGAGATCTACTATCTAACGCATCTATACATATGCAATGCCACATTTTTATGATCATCAATGCATGGAAATCAAAATAACTATATGAACATGCATGTAGATGAATATGTGGATGTCTAAACATTAGATCAACTAAATATAATGCATGGATCATAAACTTCATGGCATGAACATCAACATATATGCAAGATCTTTACTTTACATGCATGAACACGAGAATATCTTAACATAAACTCATTTAAACACTAGATCCATGTCTTGTGATGGCTTGATATTCTTGTTCAAGTGTTTTCATGTCCCTAGCATATGCTCATTGGGATTAAATGAGAAAACACACAAGATATAGCTTTGCCATTACAAAATTTAGGAAGAATAAAGCCTAAAATCAACATACCAATGGAGTTGTGGAGTAGAAAAGAAGAAGATTTGAGCTTGAGTGTGTGAAGGAGAGACGGAGGGGGGCTTACGGCATCAAGGGGGGAGGACAGAGTTCTTCCACTTTTGTAAAAATTTGAAACAAGAGAAAATGAGGAGAGGAGAGAAAAATGTGTTTATATATGAATAGATTAGGGTTTGTAATTGAAATAAATATCAAAAAAACACAAGAGAGGGGAAAGGGGAAGGGGGCACCGGCCAAAGGGGGAGGGGGAGTGTGGTGTATCAAATTTGATATTTTGTAATTTAAGTAATTAAAATGTAATAAATGTAATAATTATTTAATAGACAAAATTCATTGGGAAAGAAAATTGAAATGAGTAGTTGTAAGGATGTAAGAATAAGGGTATGGGTAGTGTAGTGTAGGTTGTATTTGTGAATAGTAGACAAGACATCTACTTTACCGGTTGTAACGAAAACACGGGAAAAGGCTATAACTGTAATTTTTATATCCGAAAAATTATAAAATTGATATTTTTGGAATCCTTATAAAATTACGGTTCTAATGAATATTCCAGAACATATTTTTGAGTTCGTGGTCTGGGGCACGCTTTTCCGTAATTGAGCTCCGGAAGGCTCGGAATCGAAAAATTCCCGAATTTAAAACTTTCAAAGGTCTAAAATATACTGTAGAATGATAATTCATATTCATTTACTTTATAAAACTTCTTTGTTATGAAACTGAAGGAAAGCCGGATCTAGGTTTTCTAAGCTTCTCTCACTAAGTTTAAACCAGGCCGATATAGGGTTTCGCTCTTTGGTTTCCGAAGTTTACCCGACCACTAAGGAGGACTAAGGTATACGTAATAATAATAATAATAATACATTAGGTAACTAATAATATTAAATCGTACTGGAAGACTCACTAGTTACCGGTAGTAATGAAGTACAAGCAATTTGCAAAATCAGGTAATTCTAGCTATTTGAAAATTTGTTAAAACTAATAATTTAGAGATCCTTATAGAAATATGAGTATAACAGCCTTAATAACATATTTTTAATATTCCAAATCCCAGGGCGCACTTTTCGAAGTCAACACCTGACCGAATTGGAATAGGTCGAAAACTCGTTGTGTAAACCCCTGTTTTCTAAGCCCTAAACCTTAAGCCGGAAAGTCTATCGGAGACCTTAAGTCAACCGATCTTGAGTAAAACCCTACAGTTTAGATCCTGTAAACCCGAGTTCGTAAATCGAGGAGTCGAAAAATAATTAAAGTGTTTAGAATAGTCTGTAATAATATTTGAATTATTAAAAATATCAGATTGGTTCATTTTCGGCTTATTTCGAACCCGTTTGGATACTGCTTTGGAAAGCGTGTCCCGGGGCTCGAAAATTAAAAATATATCTTTAATATTTTTAGACTCGTATTTTTATAAGGATTTCAAAAATATCAAGTTTAGAATTTTTCGGATTTAAAAATATCAGTTATAGCTCATATAAGCTTATTTTACTCTTACCGGTAACTTAATTGTTAAATTTCTAAAAATAATTTAATTGATTATTTTATTTAAATCATAAAAATTCTGCCTTAAATAAAAATATTTTCTTAATTTATTTATATATTTTCTTATTCAAAAAGCCACTTTATCAACCCATATCACAAGTACACATACATTATCATTACTACACATTATTATGTCTTCTTTTGCTTTTTCTTACACTTCCATTTCCCAAAATTGCAGCTGCCCATTCCCATAAAATTAGCCACTTTTCATTATTTTTAATTATTATTTGATATTTTAAAGTCTATTTTAGTTAGAAATGGATGCAACTTGTTACACTTTCAAAAATACAAATTAAATCAACTACACACACTCCCCCACACTAAAATCACGCCAGCCCCCTCCCTTGCAGCTGCTGTTTTATTTTTTTAAAAAATTATTTAACACACTTTAAACTCTATTAAACATCTCATTCCTTCCTCTCTTTCATATTTGTAAACCCTATATTTTTTCCTCTCTCTTTTCCTCTTCTTCCTTGCCTTGTCTTCTTGAAAACAAGCTGTCCCCATTTTTCTTTCTTGCTTCCCATATATTTCTTGCAATTATTTGAGGTAATCTTTCCCTTTTTGCTCTTATAAGATGTTCTAGGATGATACCATGGATGTTTCATGCATCAAAGGACATTCCACAAGCTTAAAAGGCTATGGATGATGATGCCAAGAAGTGAAACACTCCTCTAGATGATGATCTCTTTTGTTCTTAGTATTTTTGTTATATGGAAGGCTTGTTTATCTTCTTGTTTTTGTGATAGCTTGTAGATCTAGAGTTTTATCAAGCTTTAGTTATGTTTATGTGTAGATCTAGAAGTTTAAGGCCTACTACTAAGTTTTTCTTATGCTTTCATGGTTATATATTGAGTAGATCTTAGATTCAAGTTGGAATGAAAAAGAAAAATTCGTAACTTGTCAATGCCCTATTTTAAAAACCCTCTTTCAAGTCTTAAAATGGAAGCTTTTGTTAAGAAAATGAAGGTTTGATGGATGTATATCATCAAGGCTTCATCTTACAAAGAATCAAAGTTGATTTTCAAAGTTTATTTTCAAAAACAAAAATTGTATTTTCGGATCAAGACAAAGATCCAAAATAAAAACATGTTTTCCAACTCACAAATGAGGATTTTATTCAAGAAATGAAGGGTTCTTGAGATATAATATGTAATGGGTTGTTTTCCATGAGTTTTGATGAATTTTCTCAAGAGATATGTCCAAAATAAATTTATGAAAATTCGGATCAAGACCAAGACCTATTTTTGGAACCCATCATTCAACTTTAAAATGAAGATTTAGACAAAAATATAAGGCTCTTGATATATATCTTAAGGAATGATTTTCATAAGTTTAAATGAGTTTTCCTAAAAGTATTGCTAAATCAAGTGCTTTGTAGAAGACAAATTTAGGTCTTGTTTTCATTGTAAGTTTCAAAGTGGAAATTCGTAATTATGAGAGACCAATTTTGAAAACCTTCTTTTTGATCTCAAAACAAGTATTTTATATTGAAAATGGAATGCTTTGATGATACATAATATAGGAAAAATTATTTTCATTGAACTAAGTGAGTTTTAGTAAAGGAATTACTCAAAACAAGACAATGAGTTTCAACTTGTGAATTTCGGTTTTATGAATATGGATTCTTAGAAGTTTCTTTTGAACTTATGTTTGGGATTAGATAAGTATGTAATCTCTTAATTTTGTTTAGAGGATCTCCTTGCAAGTTAGGACTAATATGAGTTAACCTAAGTAGTTAAATAGAGTAGATATGGCAATTTTTCACAAAGGCTCAAATCTGGAATTTTCGCAACCCTACTGTACAGTACGTTTCCGACCCTTAAATGACCTTAAATGTTTGAATTAACTTTAGAAATGGATAGCTCTTTCGAAGTAGGTATAAATCGGTATATTATAAGCTAAATTCCGAGTTAAAATGAGTTAGATATGACCTTTTTAAGTTAAGGATTCAACCTAGACGGAAATTGACGAACTTAGTAAATAAAATTGTTAAGTTTAATAGAACTTCATAGAGATATCATTGAGGGTATTCTTTGTACCTAGGTGAATTGGAGGACGGGTTACCACTTCCCGAGGACTATTACGACTAGTGGATTTTCACTACATGGACAAGTGAGTTCATTTCTCAATTAATTATGCTCTTGGATGTGCTTGTAGTAGTAGTGGCATTAGACTTAGGAAAAGATAAAATTGTGTTGAATGGTGATCTAAACTTGCATGAATGAACGATAAGTATATCGAGGCAAGCTTTGTTGTAATAATCTTGTGAGCTACTATAGATTTGGAATGTCTGAAAATTGTATGGTCACTTTTAAATTATCTAAGTAATATGTCATGATTATATGAATAAACTTACATGCATATCACGTAGTGAGTCTATATCATTGTCGAGTATGTCTTTGGTGGGACAAAGGTGTACTCGGAGGCAGCGGGTCTTTAATGAAAGGGGACTAGGGTTGCATGACTTATGGACCACCCCATTCGAATAATGAAACTATGGTTGCATGACTTATGACCAACATTAAAATTGTGGTTGCATGTCTTATGGACCACCCCACTTAAGATTGGGACAATGGTTGCATGTCTTATGGACCAACTTGGAATTGTAGTTGCATGACTTATGAACTACCCCAAACCCCGAATGGAGGGCGTAAATTCATTCACTTATGACTACCGGAAAGTCATATGCTTGTTTGCTCATATGCTTGTGCATTCATATGGTTGCTTAATTATAACTTGCTTGTATAGATATTTTAGCTTGGTCGGGCATGTTACTTGAAGAAAATGAATCTCACTAAGCATTAGCTTATACCCCAACAGTTTTTGTTGCAGCGTTCCTATTTTTGGATGTTCCGAGAGGACATTTTGTGCAGGTTTATCACATGGAATTAAAGAGCTTTTGAGGAAGTCGGGACCTAGTGTAGGCGTGGACTTCTAGGAAAATCTCTTTAATGTGAATTCATATATGTGTAATTGGAGCTAAACGATGTAGACTCCTATTATTTTGGCGGGGGTATGCCCCCTTGGCTTTTGTAAAGTTTAACTGTTTATCTTGTTGTGATTTATATTCTTAATGCTATGTATGCTTTCTTAAGACTACTCGAATCAAAGTGTGATCCTAAAAGTTGTGAGTACACCTTACACTCGATATATAAACTTATGGGATGACTAAGGTGGTCATACTTAAGTTTAAGTATCGCGTGTGTGTGGACTGTCGCGTTTAGGGTACCCTTTGGGGCGTGACAGTTTAAGTTGGTATCAGAGCATGGTTAAGAGTTTACAATCATAACTACAAATAAATAGCCTTAAGAAAGGATAAAAGGAAGATAGAAGAATTACTAAGGAAGACTTAGATGGAAGACGACCATAGTATCGACCCTAAAATCCTATCACTCTAACCCTTGTGGATAGTAACCACTAGGAAACAACCGGCTTAGTATCGCAAAACCTTCATAGGTGATATAATGAGACTGCATAGAATGCTGCTTAGTTGCTTTAGTGGTTTTTGACATTGTGATTGTTATTGTTACATGTTGAATTGTTCGTTGTTGCTTCTAGTGTAAAATTCTACTTGACTTTTGATTACAAGGATTTTTGCATGTGTGGCTTAAATTTCAATAAAGCTATATTTATGTTTTATGATCTCAGAATTTTATTACTTAAATCTCCTGATTTATCTTTTCACGCTTGAATTTTTTTTCCGCTCGTATTGCTACTTCTTTTATTTCCGTTACCTCGTTTGAAAGCATTAATAGAATATATTGAGAAGATTACTTAACTAGACAAAAAAAAATTTGCTACAGCCGAGGTAGAAGAAGGAGACGTCAGGAGGAAAGCGCCTCCAATCAACCCAATATGGAAGAAGGGCAACAAGCCGCCCCTCCTCCAAATCCTCCTGCAGATGCTACACAGGTAGCTTTGCAAGCCATGCTTGGACAAATGGCACAAATGACACAAGTGCTTGAAGCACTTCGACAAAGTTTGCCGGCAGGGCACAAGCACAAGCTCCAGCTCCAACTCCCCACCACCTGCACCCCAAGCTTCTGTGGGGATGCCAGCACAGGAAAGCGCGCACTCTCACACTGCGCCTTTGCCTCCTCCACCACCTATGAGGCCATACAGAAGCTCCCTACCCGAGTTCATTAAGAGTAACAGATATTTTGAAGGGACTTTTGGGAGACCGGATGAGGCTGAGGATTGGTTAGCTCAGATAGAGCGATCCTTCAGGGCTTTTGAAGTGCCACACCACCTGAGAGTTGATTATGGCACTTACCTGCTTCGGTTGAATGCACGGGTTTGGTGGGAATCGAAAGAAAGAGAGCTCATGCACCAGTTACTTGGGAAAGGTTTCCGCCATGAGTTTTTTGTGAGAATTATTTCCCCGGGAGTCTCCGGGTGCAGGTGCAGTTCAGCTCAGAATTCCTGAACATTGCTCAGAAGGGAAGGAACTGTGAGCAATATGAAACTGAGTTTAGTCGATTACTGCAATATGCTCCGGATTCTTACAAGCACAGCGAGAGCTAAAAATACGAGTTTTCTTAAATGGATTAGATGAGGAGTTGAGGATGAGGCTAGAAGAGTTTAATATTAAGAACTTTGTTGAGCTAGGTAGAAGAGCCCCGGATAGTGGAAGGGGCTAAGAAAAGGAAGGGCAAGACTGCTGAGAAGCCACCCTCGTTTTTGGAAAGAAGTTTTATGCAGGATCAGGATCTGGATTCTCCCACAAGAGGTTCAAGCCGTCTTATGGCTATAAGGGTAACACTAGTGGGGACAGGCTACCCCTAAGAGTGTCAGTTGCTGGAAATGTAAGGGGATCACTACCCCAAGAAATGCCCACAGTTGGCAGATAAGTGTTATTTCTGTGGCGACTCATCCCACAAGATTGCTAACTGCCCAAAGAAGACTACGACCATGTGCTTTGTCTGCAAGCAATTTGGTCACTTTGCCAATGAGTGCCCTCAAAGGAAGAATGCTCCAGCTAAACCTTTTGGGGGATCAGCAGCAGCAAGACCCGGGAACGGGATAGTGGAACAATAATAGCCGTGCTGGGTCAGCAATGCATGGAATGAGGATCTACAACCTCGAAGGGCAATGGGTATGCGAAGAGATGAAATGAAGACTGCGGATTGGCTGCTCTCGAGGAGGATAATGGCCCGGACTTCGGTCTTGTGACAGTAGGTCTCCTAACTCTTGTCTTTGTCTGCTGCTTTGATTTGTTAAGATTCAAGTATAAGAAAAGAAAAACAAGTTGGTTAAGTTAAAGAAGTTAGGAAGATAAGTTAGATGTGTGAAGGTAGTGATTAGTAAGTGTACGCAGGACACATACGGATAGCTAAGACGACTGCTTATGCTCTTTTTGACACGGGAGCCACACATTCGTTCATCACCACAGATTGGCTAGACAAGTTGGTTTACCAATAGCCACTATTGCCTCTAGCTTTCGTGTTAGAACCCGACTGGGAGTGTGGTGACGACAAATGAGATGCTAAAGGATTGTCCAATGGAGATTCATGGGCATGGTACGAAGTGTGATTTGATAGTATTGGAATGAGTAAATATGAAGTGATTTTGGTATGAGTTGGTTAGCCATTGCTAAAGCCGTTGTGGATTGTCGAAGGAAGAAAGTAAATTTCAAGGATGTTGATGGAATGGATGTTGAGTTCACAGGTGAGACGGTAGTTTCAAGAGGAACTGATCTATGCTCATTTGAGTTGCTTATGGATGGAGAGGATAAGGTGGAAAGTGAAGGTTGTCTTAATGCAACAGAAAAAGAAGAAGGATTACCTAAGATTGAGGATATAACGGTTGTCAAAGAATTTCTCGATGTCTTTCCGGATGAGCTACCAGGTTTGCCACCTAAGAGGGAAATTGATTTTGAGATTGACTTGGTGCCAAATACTGAGCCGATATCTAAAGCACCATATCGTATGGCCCCTGTTGAGTTAAAGGAATTACAAAAGCAATTGCAAGAACTCTTGGACCATGATTCATAAGACCAAGTGTGTCACCATGGGTGCACCTGTATTATTTTTAAGAAGAAATGGTTCAATGAGATATGTGTTGATTATCGGGAGTTGAACAAGGTTACAATTAAGAATAAGTATCCACTTCCAAGATTGATGACCTTTTCGATCAGCTACAAGGAGCAAGTGTATTCTCACGGATTGATCTACGATCAGGGTATCATCAGTTAAGGGTCAAACCTGAAGATGTGCCAAGACTGCTTTTCGGACTCGTTATGGACATTATGAGTTCTTAGTGATGTCTTTTGGATTAACGAATGCTCCTGCCGCCTTCATGACTTGATGAACGAGTATATAAGTCATTGTTGGACAAATGTGTGATTGTGTTTATGATGATTTTGATTTTTACTCGAAGACAAGAGCAACACGAAGAGCACCTTCGCATGGCCTTACAAATCCTAAGAAACATAAGCTATACCAAATTTTCTAAGTGTGACTTTTGGCTAGATAGGATTTCATTTTTGGACATGTTGTTCGGGTGAAGGCATATCAGTAGACCCAGAAGATTAAGTCTGTGGTGGAATGGACCACCTAAGACCGTGACTGAAGTAAGGAGCTTTCTGGGTTTAGCCGGATATTACAGGAAGTTTGTCCAAGACTTTTCCAAGATAGCCAAGCCGTTAACTCAGTTAACACAAAAGAATGAAAGTTTGTTGGACGGAAAAGAGGGACCAAAGTTTTCAAGAATTGAAGCAAAGGCTTGTCTCTGCTCCGATTTTGGTTTTGCCAAACCCCGAGAAACCCTATACGGTACATAGTGATGCTTCGAAAAATGGTCTCGGATGCGTTCTCATGCAAGAGGGAAGGTGATTGCCTATGCTTCAAGACAGCTAAGGCCACATGAGCAAAATTACCCCACGCATGACTTGGAACTAGCCGCTGTTGTCTTTGCCTTGAAGATATGGAGACATTACCTATATGGACAACGGTGTGAGATCTACACCGACCACAAGAGTCTTAAGTATTTGTTCACCCAAAAGGAGTTGAACATGAGGCAGCGAAGATGGCTAGAGTTAATTAAAGATTACGATTTGGGGATAAATTATTGCCCGGGAAGGTGAATGCAGTTGCCGATGCCTTGAGTCGCAAGAACCACGGGGATCGCAACTCTTTTGACGGACCAGAAAGAATTGATTAAAGAATTTGAGAGGCTAAGCATCGAATTTGTTGGGCAAGACTTGGAAAAAATAGCAAATTTGGTGTTGGAACCAACTTTGGTGGAAAGGATTAAAGAGGCTCAGCGCTATGATGAAGTGATACAAAGGATAAAAAGAAGTTCAGGAGGGAAAGTATACTGATTTTTCAATAGATGATGAGGATGTATAAGGATGAAAGGATATTGTGTGCCTGATGACGAAGAAATGAGGAAGGAAATCATGAGTGAACGCACAATTCTGGGTACACGGTACACCCGGAGGAACCAAGATGTACCAAGACCTTAAGGACATATTGGTGGAACGGAATGAAACGGGATGTGGCAGATTTTGTGATTAAGTGCCCAACATGCCAACAAGTGAAGGTAGAACATCAAAGGCCGGTGGATTGTTAAAACCTTTGCCTATACCGAGTGGAAGTGGGACCAGATTTCTATGGACTTTGTTTGTGGTTACCAAGGACACCGTCAGGTCATGATGCTATATGGTTTGGTTGACGAACTAAGTCTGCTCACTTCTTGCCAATAAGTATGACTTTCTCCATGGATAAATTGGCGAGGCTGTACATGAAGGAAATTGTTCGTTTACATGGGTACCGGCTATGTGTCGGATCGAGACCCGAGGTTTGTGTCTAAGTTCTGGATAAGCTTGCAGAAGTGTTTGGGGACAAAGTTGCATTTTAGCACAGCCTATCATCCTCAAACTGATGGACAGTCGGAAAGAACGATCCAGACTTTGAAGATATGCTTAGGGCATGTGTGATGGAGTTCAAGGGAAGTTGGGAAGCGCATTTACCTTTGGTTGAGTTCGCTTACAACAATAGCTATCACTCGACTATCAAGATGCCGCCTTATGAGGCCTTATATGGACGTAAGTGTAGATCCCCATTGTTTTGGGATGATGTTGAGAAGGAAGTTCTTGGACCCGATCTAGTGCAAGATGCCACCGACAAGGTTCGGATAATCCAACAACGAATGAAGGAAGCTCAGGATAGACAGAAAAGCTGGGCAGATTTGAAAAGAAGGGTTCTTGAGTTTCAAGTGGGTGATCATGTGTATTTAAAGATAAATCCTATCAAAAGTATCCATCGAGTTCGCTCACAAGGAAAGTTGAGCCCCCGTATATTGGTCCTTTCGAAGTATTGGAACGGGTTGGAGAATTAGCATACCGCCTTGCCTTACCGCCAAATCTTTCGGGAGTGCACAATGTTTTTCATGTCTCGGTTCTTCGCAAGCACATAGCCGACCCGATCAAGTTATAGAATTGGAACCGGTTTATTAAAAGAAAACCTCACTTACGAGGAGCACCCTACAGATTTTGGACACAAAGATACAAAAGTTAAGGAATAAGGAAATTAAGTATGTGAAGGTTCTTTGGAGGAATCATACACATGAGGAAGCAACTTGGGAGCAGAAAGTGAAATGCGGCAGAAGTACCCTAGTTTGTTTGAGGATCAGGTACGTCTTTCAAGTTTTGCGGACAAAACTTTCTTTAAGGTGGTAGGTTGTAAACCCCTGTTTTCTAAGCCCTAAACCTTAAGCCGGAAAGTCTACCGGAGACCTTAAGTCAACGATCTTGAGTAAAACCCTACAGTTTAGATCCTGAAAACCCGAGTTCGCAAATCGAGGAGTCGAAAAATAATTAAAGTGTTTAGAATAGTCCGTAATAATATTTGAATTATTAAAAAATCAGATCGGTTCATTTCGGCTTATTTCGAACCCGTTTGGATACTGCTTTGGAAAGCGTGTCCCGGGCTCGGAAAATTAAAAATATATCTTTAATATTTTTAGACTCGTATTTTTATAAGGATTTCAAAAATATCAAGTTTAGAATTTTTCGGATTCTAAAAATATCAGTTATAGCTCATATAAGCTTATTTTACTCTTACCGGTAACTAAATTGTTAAATTTCTAAAATAATTTAATTGATTATTTTATTTAAATCATAAAAATTCTGCCACTTAAATAAAAATATTTTTCTTAATTTATTTTATATATTTCTTATTCAAAAAGCCACTTTATCACCCATACTCAAGTACACATACATTATCATTACTACACATTATTATGTCTTCTTTTGCTTTTTCTTACACTTCCATTTCCCAAAATTGCAGCTGCCCATTCCCCATAAAATCCACTTTTCATTATTTTTCAATTATTTATATATTTTAAAGTCTATTTTAGTTAGAAATGGATGCAACTTGTTACACTTCAAAAATACAAATTGGAAATCAAACACACACCCCTCCCACACCCTCAAAATCACGCCAGCCCCCCTTGCAGCTGCTGTTTTTTTTTTTTTTTAAATTATTTAACACACACTTTATCTCTATGTAAACATCTCATTCCTTCCCTCTTTCATATTTGTAAACCCTATATTTTTCCTCTCTCTTTTTCCCTCTCTTTTCCTCTTCTTCCTTGCCTTGTCTTCTTGAAAACAAGCTGTCCCATTTTTCTTCTTGCTTCCATACATATTTCTTGCAATATTTGAGGTAATCTTTCCCTTTTTGCTCTATAAGATGTTCTAGGATGATACCATGGATGTTTCATGCATCAAAGGACATTCCACAAGCTTAAAAGGCTATGGATGATGATGCCAAGAAGTGAAACACTCCTCTAGATGATGATCTCTTTTGTTCTTAGTATTTTTGTTATATGAAGGCTTGTTTACTTCTTTTTTTGTGATAACTTGTATCTAGAGTTTTATCAAGCTTTAGTTATGTTTATGTGTAGATCTAGAAGTTTAAGGCCTACTACTAAGTTTTTCTTATGCTTTCATGGTTAATATTGAGTAGATCTTAGATTCAGTTGAATGAAAAAGAAAATTCGTAACTTGTCAATGCCCTATTTTAAAAACCCTCTTTCAAGCTTAAAATGGAAGTTTTTGTTAAGAAAATGAAGGTTTGATGGATGTATATCATCAAGGCTTCATCTTACAAGAATCAAATTGATTTTCAAAGTTTATTTTCAAAAACAAAAATTGTATTTCGGATCAAGACAAAGATCCAAAATAAAAACATGTTTTTCCAACTCACAAATGAGATTTTATTCAAGAAATGAAGGGTTCTTGAGATATAATATGTAATGGGTTGTTTTCCATGAGTTTTGATGAATTTCTCAAGAGATATGTCCAAAATAAATTTATGAAAATTCGGATCAAGACCAAGACCTATTTTTGAAACCCATCATTCAACTTTAAAATGAAGATTTAGACAAAAATATAAGGGCTCTTGATATAGATATCTTAAGGAATGAATTTTCATAAGTTTAAATGAGTTTTCCTAAAAGGTATTGCTTAAATCAAGTGTTTGTAAAAGACAAATTTAGTCTTGTATTCATTGTAAACTTCAAAGAGGAAATTCGTAATTATGGGAGACCAATTTTGAAAACCTTCTTTTTGATCTCAAAACAGTATTTTAATATTGAAAATGAATGCTTTGATATATTAATATAGGAAAAATTATTTTCATTGAACTAAGTAAGTTTTAGTAAAGGAATTACTCAAAACAAGACAATGAGTTTTCAACTTGTAATTTCGGTTTTATGAAATATTCTTAGAAGTTTCTTTTGAACATTATGTTTGGGATTAGATAAG
>JAMXBD010005378.1:0-14086 GCA_024138025.1 Combretum micranthum
AACATGACGTACTCAATGGACAAGCTAGCCAAGCTGTACATAAGGGAGATAGTACGATTACATGGAGTACCTGCAGGGATTGTGTCAGACCGAGATCCAGATTCGTGTCTAAGTTTTGGACAAGTTTACAAAAGTGTATGGGGACAAAGTTGCACTTTAGCACAGCTTATCACCCCCAAACCGATAGACAATCGGAACGGACAATCCAAACCTTGGAAGACATGTTGCGTGCCTGTGTTATGGAATTTAAAGGAAGCTGGGATGCTCATTTGCCGCTCATTAGAGTTTGCCTACAACAACAGCTATCACTCGACATACAAATGCCGCCATATGAAGCTTTGTACGGACGACGCTGTAGGTCGCCTTTGTTTTGGGATGACGTGGAAAAGCTCGCTATTGGACCAGATTTGGTACAAGATGCAGCCGACAAGGTGAGAATAATCCAACAGCGGATGAAAGAGGCCCAAGATAGACAAAAAAGCTGGGCAGATCTGAAAAGGCGAGTTCTCGAATTTCAAGTGGGAGACCATGTGTACTTAAAGATAAATCCAATCAAGAGTATACATCGGGTACGCTCACAAGGAAAGTTGAGCCCACGGTACATTGGACCTTTTGAAGTGCTTGAACGAGTGGGAGATCTAGCTTATCGCCTAGCCTTGCCGCCAAACCTGTCAGGTGTACATAACGTGTTTCATATATCAGTCTTGCGCAAGCATGTCGCGGATCCAGAACGAGTGATAGAGTTGGAGCCAGTGTTGTTAAAGGAGAACCTCTCTTATGAGGAACACCCGGTATAGATTTTAGATAGAAAAGTCCAAAAGCTTCGGAACAAAGAAATCAAATATGTCAAAGTCCTCTGGAGGAATCACACCCATGAGGAGGCAACTTGGGAAGCCGAGGATGAGATCCGACGCAAATATCCGAATCTTTTTGAGGAATCAGGTACGATAGTTAAGTTTTGAGGACAAAACTTTCTTTAAGGAGGGTAGGTTGTAAGCCCCTAGATTTTCGATGTTATTAGCAAACCCTAAGAACCGGAAGTTGAAACGAAACCTTAAAATTAACCTAGTTCTATGATTAGTCTAGTGAATCTAGATCCGGCAATCCCGTGTTCTTAAACCCTAGAAAACGAAATTGAGATAATTGTGGAAAACGGTTCGTAATAACATAGGGAAGCCTAAAAATATCAGATTTGAATTTTTCTGGTGTCCTTCGGATCCGATCGGGATCAGTTTTCGAAAAACGTGCCCCGAAGCACCGGGTAGTAAAAATATTCCGACAACACCAATAGGTCCGTAAAAATATAAGGTTTTCAAAAATATCAGTTTTAGAATTTTTCGGTATCTAAAAATAACAGATATAGGCCTTTTACGCGTATTTTCTTTACTACCGGTATTTTAATTGTCTAGTCTACTATTCATAGTACTTTTCTACTATTCATTACTATTCACCTATCTCTACTTTTTCTTACACTCTATTCTTACACTCTACCATACCTATACCTTACAATTTACTTTCCCCATACAACTTTAATCACATCACACTTTACACATTACTTCTTTTTATTACAAAACAACAAAATTAATCAATTTTTCTCTTCCCCCTAAGCTCTTGCCGTCCACTCTCTCTCTCCTCTTCCTCTCAAATTGTTTTCTTTTCCAATTTATTTTATTACATCTAATTTCCACTCCAAAAATCTATAAATACCCCCTTCCTCTTCCATTCTTTCACACAACAAAAATTCATACTAAAACTCTCTCAAAATCACTCCACAAAAATCCTCTTCCAAGATCTCTCTCAAGTTCTCTCTTTTCATTAGAAAATCCATTCCCACATAATATTACAACCCATTCTTTTCTTCTTCAACCAACACATAAACTTTAGGTAAAACTTCTCTTATATACTCATCATGTTCATATAACTTAACATGAGTTTAGTGTATGTTTCTTAGGCTCATTGAGTTAAAGAAGCAACAATTTATTCATGTTTTGTTTTTGTTCATGTTCTTATTTTCTTTATGTTACTATTATGTTGATATTGTTACTATTTGTATTATCCATATATATATATATATGTTTATTTAGAGCATATAAGCTCACTTGTTATTTATTTATTTTCAAGTCTTGCAATTTATTTAATTTCAAGTTGTTCTTAAGACTAGTCTCTCTAGTCTTAGACTTGTCCATATCAAGTCAAAACAATTTATTTCCTTGCTTTTCTTTTCTTTTAAGGACTAGTCTATTCTTAGTCCCGGATTCCTTGATGAAGCTAAGGTTCCCAATACTTGACTTTACCTTTATGCTCTTATTTATGTTGTTACATATTCTCATTCATACATGAATATGTTGTTATTGTCTCAATCATAATAGGAATGAGTTTTCTCCAAAAATAAGAATAAGAACTCTTCATAAAAATAAATTTTTGTCACATAAGAAGTTATTTTCCTTAAAGATTTGAAATTCATCTTAAAACAAATATTCTTCTAAAGTTAGATAAGCTAGCTCAAGTTTTAGTAATAATATATGGTTTTCACCAAGAAATACATAAAGTAAAGTTATTCTCTTTTCAAATGTATAAGAAAGTTTCTTTAGACTTAAACAAAGGATTTCTTAGATTCAATTGTCAAATTTTCCCACCTACGCTAAAGTCTAAAATAAGTTTTTCCAAAATTTACTTATAATATGATTTCTTTCAAAAGTGGATATAAACCATGAAGTATTTAGAAAAGAGTATGTTTTTCAAAACATTAGAAATAAGGAAATAGAAATTTGAAAAAGATTAAATCCACTTTTATTTAAGAAATGGAGTTAAAAGGAGGAGATATTTACTTTTAGTAAAATAAGAAATTTCATTAACAAAACTAATTTCTTTACAAAAATTAAGCTTATCTCACTTTCAAAGCATATTGTATTACTAGAATATTGTTGAGACAACACTACTAAATTCATGCATATAGTTTGAGTTTATACATATATTTACATAAATTCAAGGGATTTTTCAACCATACAATATATCTATATTTTTGAACAAAAGCCCTTGAGTGAAGTAATGTTTGAAAACTCTAGTTTTGAAGTTTAGAAAATTCGTATCAAATCTGTACGCTACTATTCCAAGACCAAAATAACTTCTTTTGATGAAAATACCCTTAGAAATAGATAGATCTTTTCGAGTAGGTAGAAATCGGTATATAATATGCGGAATTCCGAGTTAAAATGAGCAAGTTATGGCCATTTTAAATTGGAATTTCCATTCCATACGATTTTTACAAATTCTCTAAGATAGAAGTATAGATCTTGAATAGATCTTGGACGAAATACTCATGTTGGGTATTTCTTTTGTTTAGGTGTCGAGGATCACGATCTTGTCTTCCCCGAGGATTACTTCGACTCCTAGAGCGCTATGGACGAGTGAGTTTCCTTTACGCTTACGTATTCGCGCATGTGCTTGTAGAATAGAGCACTAGATGTTAGGAACAAGATAAAAATTGATATGCATGCGGAATATTATGGGAATTGTGTATGTGATTCGTTGTGTGCTATCAATGGACGATAAGTATATCGAAATCCGATTTGTGATTGATATAAATGTTTCCATGTATGTATGTGTGCAAAAATTGTTTGATCACTTTAAATGATTTAATGTCATATTGAAATCCTCATATAATAAATTGCTCATGCATATCACTTAGTATATCATTCCGAAGTTTTGCTACTACTCCTCAGCGTGGGACCGGAATGGTAAGCTACCTAGCTACATCTTGAGGGTTAGGACGTACGGGGAATACGGCCTCAAGGTGTAGCCGAGCCGGATCGATCGCTTTGGGCATGGAAGGCCCGGGGACTAGTAGTACGGTTCGTTGGAACCCCAAGACGCGTGCAAACTTTGAGGAGGTTGTTCGGGACCCAGTTCAAAGCATTCCCTAACCACCGATGGAGGGGTAAATCCATCAAACATACGAAACCGGATAGTCGTATGTAATGTTTGATCATGGTTGTCGCATTCATATGCTTGATTAATAAACTTGTTTGATTGTTCTTATGAGTACTATTGCGTAAGGAATATCTCACTAAGCTAGTCATGCTTATACTCCTATAGACTTTTGATATTGCAGGATTATCTTTTGCACCCGCGACCTCCTTGATTCCCGGGTAGAATCCTTTTTTGAGAAGCTTTTGGAGGCAATCTATTTTGAAGTTATAGAGTAGATTTCTTCTAAAATCTTCTAGCTTAGTTATGATATATTTAGAACCATGTTATTATGAGTTATCGGGGAATGCCCCTTAGAAGCTGTAAGACTTTTATTTCAATAAAATATATTGAGTGTTATTTTGCATGTTCCGCTGCCAATGTCTTAAAATGCATTACTCCACCGGTCTCCCTTTGTTGTGAATGTACGCCTTGTACCGATATGGAAGCTTTCGAGTGACTGAGGTAGTCATTCTTAAGTTTTAATATTGCGTACGGCGGGCTGTCACGTTTAGGGTACCCGCTGGGGCATGACATGATGTGATTCCATGCATCAGCTATATTCCAGTCATGGTGATCATATAAGTTATCATGAGCATAACATATAAGGGCCCTATGGGGATCCATACCCTAAAATCTGGAGGGGTTCGGTTTCCTCCACCCTTCAAGATAAATGTGGCTTCTCTCGGCATGGGTTCATGCCGTAATCAACCATGACCTCTCTAAAGTATAGATCGTCTCTACTTTGTCCAGTCCTTCTTCTCATAGGGTCATAACTCAATTGATCCACTACTGAAGCCATCTGGTATATCTCAGCCCATCCTTCCATAACCTGTACATTTCCCCTAGGGTCCGGGGATGTCGGGCTAGGGCAAAATCCTCACACAATTCCCTTAGCCTCAGTCTATATTCTACCATCGTTTCATCGTTTCTCTTTGTAAAATTCCTTGCCTTTCCTAGTCTCACCCAGAGAGACCTACATCAAAAATACTACTTATTAGACTTAGCAAGAAAACATTTTACTCCATTTAAACCTAGTAATTAGATTTCTAGGTCCGGTTTCTTTTAATTCTATTGTCTTGTTTTATAACCTAGTGCTCTGATACCAACTTAAACTATCACGCCCCGTAGGGTATCCTAAACGTAACAGCCCGCCACATGCTAAGTAAGACTCTCGAGTTCCCTACCCGGGGCCTTCGGAAGTCTTAAGTAGATGTAAAGCGTTCCTTTACGACAATAGAATACTTCAACAAATGGAGTTAAACAGTTTAATGAGGCATGCATTAGCCATAGATAATAAATCAAAACGCATAATGCTTAATTTTACAAAATCTAAGGGGCATTCCCCCGCAAAAGATAACAGTCTATTACAGTCATCCAGAGTCCTTAGTTTCCAATGGAAGTCTATACAAAAAGAGATGAATCAAACTTCTATAGGAAACTCCTATCTCCGGTACCTGCGCTGTGGCTTGTGTTGGCCTAAGCCATATAAACTCATGCTGCAAAAGATAAAAACTATAGGGCGTAAGCTAACTAGCTTAGTGAGTAATACTTCCATACACAATTAAATACAAATTCAAGCAAGTGATTATTCAAGCAAGTGTATGCACCATACAAATGTGATCAACAAACATATGACCAACCGGAAATCATATGTGGATGGACTTGCGCCCTCCATCCGGGTTAGCAGATTGACGAATCCTGCGGTACGACGCCGTTTAAGCTCACGGTCAACTGATTAAAAGCTCGTTTTATGGATCACGATTAACCTCACATTCGTTTTGTGGATCACGATTAACCTCACATTCGTTTTATGGGTCACGAAAAACCAACCAATGCAAATGCTCCAACCCCGTTGTGACATGAATGAACTCAATTTATAGTCGGAGTCGAATAGTTGTTAATTCAATTCTTTTAAGTGACCAACAAGTAATTGCAGACATTCATCATAAGATTCTAGTAAAACAGTCAATATCTTAACACCCGGTTTCGATAGACCTTAAGCTTCATTTCACATATCAACAATCAACAACATAAATAATTCCCACATACCCCATCATGCTTGTACAATTCCTTTTATTTTTGCCTACATCACTAGTGCCACTACATTACATTCACAAGCATTAATTGAGAGTGGAAGTAAACTCACTCGGCCATGGATCACCAAACTTCTAATAATAATAATTGGGAGGTAGAGTGTCGTCCTGCTCGGAATCACCTACCAAACAAGAATAATCCCTATGAGATCCTCACTATGTAAATAAATCAAACTATACATCTAGACTAGTTGAATTCGGATTTCTCGCTACTTTTGGAAGTTCGACTTAAAACGGCCATAACTTGGTCATTTTAAACTCAGAATTTCGCAAATTTTATATCGATCTTCATCTACTTCGAAAGATCTATCTAATTCAAGTATCAAATCCAAGTTTGAAAATAATAGGGTCACGGAACAGTGGGATCAGTTCTGTCCCGCAATTGACCCAATCTCGAAAATTTGCTTTGCCTTTGTTAAAAAGTATTCCTAGATGATGATTCATGCATGAATGATATGGGAATGAATTACTAATGTGTATGCTATGTAATGAACTCAATATGTGCATGGTCATGATGATTTTTGTAGTAATAAACTTTTAGGAACTCTTAAGTGTTGGGGAAAGTTTCATATAAACTAATTCTAAGAAGTTATTTTCCCCACATCATACTCCTTAGGGTTTCTTTGGTTTTTAATCTTGTAATCTACTTATTATTTAACTAAAAATAGGTTCTCAAAGTCTATAATAGTTATGGCCTCCATTCATGCACAAAATTTCACATTTTTCATTTGGTAAACATGTTTTCAATTAAGCTATTCGTAAAAATCCGAATTTTCCAAATTTTCTTTTCTTACATTTTTCTTAAGGAAAATCTAGTCTAATGCATTAAAAAATTGGGGCTTCAATGTATACATTATCTAAGGACTTCATTTAGCTTATAAAACATTCATTTTAGACTTAAATACTAAGTGTTTATTTAGGCATTACACAAAGTTACGAATTTGACTACACAATTAAAGTCAACACTTTTCATTCTAACTTCACCTCTTGTTTTTCTTATTTTTATTATGCCTAACTCATCTAAACTCATGAAAATAATTCCTTCAACATGTCTATTACACATACCCTTCATTTTTCTTATGAAATATAAGTTTAAAATTGATTTTGGAGGTCTTTAGGGTAGGGTTTCCATTTCATCCGAATTTTCAACTTTCCATCTCCAACAAAGTCCTTCCTTTTTCAATGTTCTTGCCATCTATATGTGGAGATATACTATCTAACATCTCTATACATGAACAAGACTCCATTTATATGATCAACAAGGCACATAAACAAAAAATGAATCTATGATCATGCATGTACATAAAGTGGTGAATGTCTAAACCTTAGATCTACTACATATGATGTATATATCATGAATCTCATGGCATGAACAACAATATAAATGCAAGGTCACTACTTTATATGCATGAACAACATGAAATCTTAACAAAATGCATCTAAACACTAGATCCATGTCTTGTGATGGCTTGACATCCTTGTTCATGCATTTCCATGTCCCTAGCATGAGCATCATAGGGTTTTGATGAGGAAATACACAAGGTACACCTTTGCCATTACAAGAATAGGAAGAAACAAGGCTTACATACACATACCAATGGGATCTTGAAGTGAAATGGAGAAGAAACAAAGTTGGAAATGTGATGAAGGGGAGGGGGAGCAACCTCACGCACAAAGAGGGTAAAAGAGAGAGTTTTTCTCTTTTTTCAAAAGTTAAAATGGAAGAAATGAAAGAGAGAGAGGAAACATTTAGTATATACTAAAGGAATTAGGTTTTAGTTAAATAAAAGAAGCAAAATTAACTCAATTGGGAGGGGGAGCAAGAGGGAGGGGCGCCGCCACTTCATGCATGGAGTGTGTGTGTGTTTAAAATTTGACTTTTTTGTAATTTAGTAAATGAAATTGTAATAAATGAATAATTATTTAAGAGACAAATTTTCTTGGAAAGAAAATTGAAATGAGTAGTTGTAAGGATGTAAGAATAGGGTATGGGTAGTGTGTAATGTAGGTTGTACTTGTGAATAGTAGACAAGACATCTACTTTACTGGTTGTTCCGAAAACACGGGAAAAGCTATAACTGTAATTTTTATAGCTCGGAAAATTATGAAATTGATATTTTTGGAATCCTTATAAAATTACGGTTCTAATGAACATTCCGGAATATTTTTCTGAATCCGTGGCCCGGGGCACGCTTTTCCGTAATTGGGCTCGGGAAGGCCCGGAATTGAAAAATTCCCGAATTTAAAACTTTCAAAGGTTTGAAATGTACTTTGGAAAACAATTCAAATTCATTTACTCCATATTTATTTTACTATGAAACCGAAGGAAAGCCGGATTTAGGGTTCCTAGGCTCCATTTGCTAGACTCAATCTGATCGGGTTAGGGTTTCGTTTCAACTCCTGGGGTTTCCTAGCTACTGAGAATTACCGGGTTTACAGTTGGGTAAATTGATCTTTTGTATTTGAAAAATTTCATTAACAAATTTCCATAGGGTTGTTTTGACGAGTTCTCCAAATGGCGAAGAATCATCCGTGGTATATCCAAAAGTATTATTTCTTCTCATGGCTAGAACAACTAAAGCTTCTTCCTTGCTTATAGAGGTTGTACTACCATTTTTAGGTAAAATACAATCAACGCAGCTTATGTAACAGCCTTATTAGCAACTCAAATTGGTCGCAAAAATATCATTTTCTTCAAAGTCACCCACTCCATCATTCAATTCTCTATACAGCATATTTCGTGGCAAATTGATCAGCCACTCATCATCATTAATATCCTTCATATCAAAAACAGTTAACCAGGTCTGTCCTACTCAAATGATTTTTTGACTAAGAATTCTTGTTTTAAGGATAAATCTTCCAGCTGCTCTAGGTGTCATAGAACTCATTTATCAAATCTTCTACAACATCCATTATTCTACATATTTTCCTACATCCATACTCTATCTAACCAAGAATTCCAGAAAAAACCATTTGCAGTAAAGAATTTATAGCCTAGGTAAGCACATTCGAGTACCTTATTCTGGTTTGTCTTCCTCTTTTTGATAAAGGATCAGCCACCTCTTCGGTTCTTTTCCTTTTTGTTGATGTCCCTTTTGTTGATTTCTTTTTCTTCTTCAAAGTCCCTTTCTTCAGGACATTTCTCTTAGACAACTTCCTCATGACATCTTTTAACCTATCATCAAACCCTCTGAGTCGTTCTCTGACTCAGGGTTTGCTTCTGAAACACCTTCTGAAGGATGTTTCATACTAGCATTCTCACTTTGGTTTTCATCCTTCTCAGGTTCTTTCCGTTTCCTGAAGCATCATCGAGCGTTTCTTTTTCATCATGCACTGATTTAGACCTTGTTTCTTTGCAACCCCATCTGACATTGTGGGTTGGAGAGTTTCTCAGTCACTAGTGTGTCGTCGTCTATATGTATGGGTTCGGAAGACTTCTTTGTCTCTAACCTTTTGCGGGAGAGTCGGTTCGATTTTCTTGGAGCCATAGGTGGGTTTGAAGAAGAGAGTATTTTAGAAGATAAGAACGTCAGGGATTTGATTTACTGGAAATATGAAGGGACGCGAGGAATTTGATTAAGAAGATCTGTGCTTATTTAATTCCCAAGGAAATAAGCGCCAAAAAATCTGTCCGCTCCTTTTCATTATTCTTCTACTTTTTCTCCTTTTTATTTCTTATTCGATTATTAATTCATGTTATAATATTCATTTAATAAGGAAAACACATGCCAATTTCATTTCTTAAAAATTCAAACCTATTTTTGTCTAGTGGTTTTGTAAATATATCAGCACATTGATTTTCTGTTGATATAAATTCTATATTTATGTCACCATTTGTCACATGATCCCTTATAAAATGATGTCTTATGTCTATATGTTTTGATCTAGAATGATGCACAGGATTTTTAGTTAAGTTAATTGCACTCGTATTATCACATTTAAATATACATTTTTATTTTCCAATCCATAATCTTGCATTTGTTGTTTTATCCACAGAACTTGTGCACAACAGTTTCCAATTGAGACATATTCAGCTTCAGCTGTTGAAGAGCAACTGAATTCTGTTTCTTTGATGACCAAGAAATCAGTTTATCTCCTAAGAATTGACAAGTACCAGATGTACTTTTTCTATCAATTTTACATCCTGCATAATCAGCATCTGACTATCCAATTAATTCAAAATTTTGATTTTTGGGATACCAGATTCCTAATTTGCAGTACATGCAATATACTTGAAAATTCTTTTCACAGCTTGTAAATGTGTTCAGTTGGATTACTTTGAAATCTTGCACAAATACATACAGCAAACAAAATATCTGGTCTAGATGCAGTCAAATACAAAAGTGAACCAATTAAACTTCTATATAACTTCTCATTAATTTTCTTTCCTTGTGAGTCAAGGTCTAACCTGGTAGAAGTACTCATTGGAGTAGCCACTACTTTGTATTTTCATATCCAAACTTCTTCAATATTTGTTTAGTGTACTTCTCTTGGTGAATAAATATTCCTTCTCTTGTTGTTTGACTTGTAATCTCAAGAAGAAATTCAGTTCACCCATCATGGACATCTCAAATTCAGCCTGCATAAATCTTGCAAACTCTTGACAGTATATTTCGTTAGTTGATCCAAATATTATGTCATCAACATATATTTGTACAACTAATAAATCATTTGTATAGTGCTTAATAAATAAAGTTGTATCAATCGTACCTCTTTGAAATCCACTGATATGAGATATTCACTCAATCTCTCATACCAGGCTCTTGGTGCTTGTTTCAAACCATACAAAGCTTTTCTTAATTAACACAGTTAGGCTTAATTGGATCTTCAAATCCAAGTGGTTGTTCAACATATACCTTCTTTAAGATAACCATTTAAAAATGCACTTTTTAACATCCATTTGAAATAGTTTGAAATCTTTGTAACAAGCATAAGCAAGCAAAAGACGTATAGCTTCAAGTCTAGCAACAGGTGCATAAGTCTCATCATAATCTATACCTTCTTCTTGTGAGTATCCTTTTGCTACAAGCCTAGCTTGTTTCTTATAATTTTACCATTTTCATCTAATTTATTTTTAAAAACCTATTTTGTTCCAATTATTGATTTATCTTGAGGTCTAGGAACTAAATTCCAAACATTATTTCTTTGAAATTGACTTAGTTCCTCCTGCATAGCATCAATCCAATTATTATTGTTTAAAGCCTCATTGATGTTATTTGGTTCTAAAATCATAGCAAAATGATTTTCAATATCTTTTAATTTAGATCTAGTCCTAGTTTCCACATTCTATATCTCCAATAATTAAACTAGATGGATGTGATGATTTATAATTCCATGCTTTTGAGCTTCGGGAGAGTCAAATTTTCTTTCCAGATTACCTTCTGCATTAGTTTCTGCCTTATCAGATTCTACATTTTTATTTTTATTACTCTCTGATTTGCCTTCTGCTTTATCAGATACCTGAAATTTACCATTATTGTCTTCTGATTTTGTTTCTGATATAACAGAATTAGGTTCATCATGCTTACTTAAAGGTAATAACACATCATCATCATCATCATCTTTTATATTATCAAGAAAACGCACATTTATAGATTCTTCTACCACCTTTGTTAATTTATTAAAAACACGGTAAGCTTTACTACTTTGTGAATATCCTAAAAGATTGCTTCATCAGATCTTTCATCAAATTTTCCAAGATTACTTGCATTCTTTTTCACAAAGCATGTACAACCAAACACATGGAAATATGAAACAAATGGTATTTCTCCACGAAACAATTCATAAAAAGTTTTGTAGTATTTGGCGAATATATACTCTATTTCATTAATATAACATGCAGTAGCAACAGCTTCAGCCCAAAAATATTCAGCTATTTTACTCTCATTTAACATAGAACGTGTCATTTCTTGTATTGTTCTATTCTTTCTTTCAGCTACACCATTTTGTGAGGTGATAAGGTGCTGAAAAATTATGATTTATACCATATTCTTCACAAAATGATATAAACAAGGAATTATCAAATTCTGTTCCATGATCAGTTCTTAAAGAAACAATAGAAAAACCTTTTTCATTCTGAACTTGTTTAGCAAACTTTTGAAATGCTTCAAACGTATCAAATTTTTGTTTTAAAAAGAACACCCATGTGTAACCTTGAAAAATCATCAACAATTACTAACCGTATTTGTTTCTTCCTAAAGCTTAAGGTTCTTGTAGGTCCAAACAAATCAAGATGTAAAAGTTCAAGAGTCTTTTTTGTAGAAATATGATTTTACTTTTGTGAGATGTTGAAACCATTTTGTTTTTCAAACACGTTTATACTTCACCTTCACCTCTTGCCTTATATTTATTTTAGGCAAACCAACAACTAGATTATTTTCGGAAGTTTTTTCTAGTTGATTAAAATTTACATGTCCAAGCTTTTTATGCCACAATGAAGTTATCATTCATAGTTAGAAAACAATACTCAACATTCATTTCAGATGGCGTGATTAAGTATAATATTTCCTTTTCTAAAGCCTTGAACAATTTTACACCGTCGGTATTATAAGCAAAAACATTTGTTCTCAAAAACCATTTTGTAGCCTTTGTCACATAATTAACTATACTCAAAAGATTATGTTTTAGTCCTTTTACACTAATGAAACATTTCAAACAAATATGGAAAATGACCAATAGTACCTGTACCGATTATTTTCCACACGATTGTCATCACCAAATCTTACATATCCTTTTTCTTTCCACATAATGCTAGTGAACAGGAGCATCACCCGTCATGGTAGCCTGAACATCCACTATCTAAGTACCATGTTCCTTTGATTTTTGTTCCTTGTTCCTGCAATTACAATAGAAAAGGTGATCAAACCTTTTAGGAACCCAAACATACTTGGGTCCTTGATAAGTCAAGCTCATTTTTCTAGTTTCTGAACTTGATATGTACCGAGCTTGTTTCTTCTTGTAGAACAATACTTTTCATGTGTCCTACTTTATTACAAAGAAACATGCATAAGGATGTGTATGATATTTTTGATGATAATAATTTCTCCTCGATATTGATTGTTATATCCATACTGGAGGTTCTGCTATACCTTCTGAGTGGATAATTCTGTTGATAATGCCCTCTGAATGACTTTCTGCCTTCGTTATTCATATTCTTCTAGCATGCGTCTTAACTTGCTTAAGAGTTTTACATCACAGGTTCTTTAGCTTTCACAAAAACAGTTTTCTTAATTTTGCTGAGTTATCATCACCATATCCTAATCCGTTTAATGAATGCCGGTCTTTGACTTCCAATAAGCATTCTTAATTTCTCTTCACTTCATTAAACTTATTGAAAGTATTTTTAATTTCTTGTGATAGCACATTCTACTCGACCTTTTAACTTTTGATTTCATTTCTCAAAGTAAGCATTTTCCTTCTTCAAGGTTTCAGATTTCACACAAATTCTCATTTTCATTTTTCAAATATCATTTTCATCACAAGTAACTTATTTGTTTGTTTCAACACGTCTTTCTCATTTCTTAAAGCTTGTTTTCTATATCTAATTTCAACACCTTCGAATCAGCTTTCTTAAGTGCTCTTAGAAGTTTCTTCATTTCAGAATACATTTTTGTCTATTTCATCAGTTTCAGATTCGGAATTACCTCTGATGTAGCCATTAAACATTGGTTAGCTTGTTCCTCGTCTTCACTGGTAGGTTCTGATTCAGCTTCTGATTCATCTAAGTCGCTCCATGTTGCCATCATAGCACGACTCTTCTTTTTGAATTTCTTCATTTCTTCTTTGGCACTGGACACTCGTATTTGATATGCCTGGCTTCTTGCATTCGTAACACACGATCTCTTTCTTCTCTTTCTTTTCTCTTTGTCTTTAAAGCTTTTCCTACATCAAACTGTTATATTTGCTAAAACTCTTATAATTTCTTACCTTTTTTCATCAGTTGTTGAGTCTTCGAGCCAGCATACTGATGTTTTCAACATCATTATCTCTTCTGAATCAGTCTCTTCCACAGCTATTTTCTTAGC